>CAAKHG010038958.1:0-14623 GCA_901007715.1 Dactylopterus volitans | reverse complement strand
GTTACACAGCTACACACACACAGGTGATTCTCACAAACGCACACACACACACACGCTAACACACACACACACACACGCTAGCACACACACACACACACACACACACACACACACACACACACACACACACACACACACACACACACACACACACACACACACACACACACACACACACACACACACACACACACACACACACAGGCTCAGCTCAATCCACACTCTGGGATTATACCATCACATCCTCACTGTGAGATTATAATGTCACGGCATCATTGACGGCAGCGTGCCTGAGTGATCGACGGGTGTGTGTGTGTGTGTGTGTGTGTGTGTGTGTGTGGGTGTGTGTGGCTCGCAGCGTTGGCTGCTGGAGGCGGCGGCTGCAGCTGAAACCTCAACACTCTTCAGCTGTGAGCAGAGACGCTGCGGTCTGACTGGCATATACAGACACGGCATGTACAAGTGACGGTAAATAGCTAAGCCCCGCCCACCACAGACCGTCCATGACAGACGACCATGACTGTGAAGTATGAGTATTACTAAGGGGAAGACAAACAGAATCAACAGTTGTGCAGAGTTTGGTCAGCACAGCTGTTGTGTCGGCTTGGAGGAGCATCTGCACGTGCAAATCTCCATCTGCACATTTTATTTGTCTTGTTTCACTAATATTCATCCAGGTGAGTCAATTGATGACCAATTCTCATTTCCGAAGACGACCTGGCCACACTGTTTCTATGTGAAGTCCTTCATGATATTTGGTCTTGGTAGGTGACGTATTAACGAACATTGTGCACAAACACCAAATAAATCAGATGGATTTTTTTAAAAAGTGGACAAACCACAAATGTGTCAGAGGCTGAGTTCCTCTATTCCCAGATTGCTGAGGAACCATGTTGGTTTCAGTTTCTCAGAAAGCAGAAATTTGCTTGTGAGCTGGCAGGAAGTGATTTGGTTATCAGCCACAGAAGTTGGGTCTGAGAAGCATTTTCCTCAACCAGAGTTTGGAAACCAATATTTCCATTTCAGTTCTGGTAAGAGCTGGTGGCTACAGTGATGTTTATCTGGACTCTTATTGACACATATCTGCATGATCTGGTGCAAAAATAAGACATGAATGGCAGGAAATGTGGCGAGAATCACCTGTTTGGTTCTAACTTTGTGCAGAAATGGTTGTTTCCTTCATAAACAAGAAAGGTCATTTCTATAAAGGTCCCACCACTGACATTAAACCCGGTGTGGTTGTATCTACTCTCATAAGGACGTAACGCAAGTGACACACACTCAATAACTGAAGGACATGACAAGCTGCCTCTACTTTTACCCTGTTGAGAGCAGGTTTCTTACTTGTGTCTGGATCTGTGTAATGGCAGCAGTAATCGGGTCGGGCGAGCCGCGGTCAGGTGAGCCGGGGTCGAGCCCTCCGGGGGCAGACTAAACTTGCGGAGGCGGTACAAATGTTGTGTCTTTTGGCGATGCGTCGCAGCTGGCAGGTACCATTCTGCGCGCTCATATCATATGCCTGCATCCTGTCAACAGCGCTGCCGTTTGTCCTGGAACTTCACTTCTGTAGCATTTTAGAAGCATTTAGAACTGCATGTGCCTCACTGATGACGGCTGCGTTTACTAGAGGACGAGCCGCGATGGCAGCTGCGTGGCCCCACTGCAGTCCTGGTTTGACATACACAGTGAGTGTGCTGCATTACTCTCCTAGTTTCCAAGAAAATGCACTCAACATTTGCTCTCTTGTTGAGGCTGCTCAGCTTATAAATACCTGGCTGCACTATTTGGAAATAATCACTAATCACCAGTTGAAGTTCGTAGGAGGTTTAACACGGGCCTCCTTGTTTTGATGGATGGCTCCTCCTGCCTAACAAGGACAGAGCTGCTGAAGTCAAGCGATGGAATGGCGGGATGGCGGTACGTACGCGGCCGTCATGCGTGAGGAGGATGGAGTCACTCTTGATGTCTCGGTGGATGACGCCCTGAGTGTGGAGGACAGACAAGGCCTTCAGGACCGACAGACACACGGTGGCGATCTGCTCCTCGTTCATCCTGGAGGGAGGGAGAAGAACCTGGAGTTAACGTCACACCTTAGTCCTGCAGGGGTCTCAGTGCTTCACACCACAGCTACGTGGGATGAACAAGCGTTTGACCTCTGTCTCTGTGCAGTTGACTTTTACAGTTAACATATACATAAAGGACAGAGGGTGACACTTGGCTGCGCACAGATCTGCACAGGAATGAAGATCGGTTGGCTATCCTGCCCCCTTGTGGGAGGAAAAGGTTGGGTAGGTTTACAGTCAAAGATGGCTCTTCAGTGGCAGTTAGAAAGTGTGAAGCCTGAGGCTATAGTCATGAAGCTAAATTCAAGCCAGACAACGTCAACAAAAAGCTAGATTCTTTATGCAGGAATTTGAGCTGGCTTGATAGAATAAAAGAAGTTCTCCCTCAAACCTGGTGTGCGTCACAATGTCAGTGAGAGCCCCTCCCTCTAGGAACTCCATGACAACCCAGAGCTCGTCTCCCACCAGGTAGCTGTTATACATCTCCACCACGTTCTCATGGTGATAGTCCCGCATGATCACTACCTGCAGTTTCCATAGACACAGACGGTTAGCAGACACACCACGTAACCGAGGCCCCAAACGTATTCAAGTTTCAAGAATGCTTTAATATCCATTTTCTATGCACGAGTGTACATAGAAAAACGAAATTCCCTCCTCCCATTATATAAGTACACAGAAATACACATAAATATAGACTATAGAGTATATAAAAGTAAGATAAAAGACATGAAAAAATTAAAATAGTACAAATGTTCAGAAATACTGAAAATATGCAGTGCAAAAATGACACAGATTTAGCTTTATTCCATGTTACACCTGATCAGCTATGCACAAGAGAACTATGATCTTGGTCATCTTCTGGCATGGACCTGATGACCAGAACTGGCCCGTGGACCATCTACAGGTGCGCAACTACTTCCTCATAGTGGGACAAAACAAAGCAAAACAACGAAAGACAGTGACATAGGGACCTCGAGGTTGACAATTACAATTAGAAACTGCATCCGAAAATGCGATGAGACGATCACAGCAGTATTTTTTTTTTATACATGTCGGGCGAAAAAAGAGCAAACGCCATTGCCGGCCCCCCGACCTGCATGCGCGGGGCCCTGACCTGTATGTGCCGGCCCCCCGACCTGCATGCGCGGGGCCCTGACCTGTATGTGCAGGCCCCCCGACCTGTATGTGCGGGGCCCTGACCTGTATGTGCGGGGCCCTGACCTGTATGTGCAGGCCCCCCGACCTGTATGTGCGGGGCTCTGACCTGCATGTGCAGGCCCCCCGACCTGTATGTGCAGGCCCCCCGACCTGTATGTGCAGGCCCCCCGACCTGTATGTGCAGGCCCCCTAACCTGTATGCGAGGGCCCCCCGACTGTAAGCGAGGGCCCCCTGACCTGTATGCGCGGGTCCCCTGACCTGTATTTGTGGGCCCCCCAACCTGTACTTGCTGACCCCTGACATGTATGTGCAGGCTAGTGCCTGCGCGCATCCTTGCGGGTGCTGACGACACCCCGGTCCATTCGGATAGAGAGAAATCCGTATGTCGGAGGGTGTAGACAGTCACATTTTTGGAATCGGAATTTTCCTACGTTTTTACCAAAATTGGTGCACGCCACGTCGAGGCTGTGGCCATGACGGCGATTTGTTCAGAGAATTCAGAGTGAATCTCAAACCTGTTCCACACTCTAAGTTGTGATGGCCTCCACTCCAGCGACGCAACACACCCGTTATAAACTCTGCAACGCTCCTGAAAAACATCTAAACTTGCACCGTCATATTTTGAAAACAATAAGGTATTTTGGTGAATGATCGTTAATGGCTGCAAGTCTCATGAATGTTTTAAAGTTGGAACGCAGATTTTCTGTTAAAGTATGCCAGACTAGATACGTGCCTTTCCCATTCATTCCAATGGGAGATTTATATCAGTTTTTCCTTAATATTTCCGAAATGACGGCCCGCCAGTCGAATTCGGTCAGTTTTCAAACGAGTCCTCATCAAGACACACATTTTGACGCAAGGCCCGTTTCTGTGTGATGCACGGTCCTTGAGCTACGCTGCACCAAAAAAACGTACAGAATAGGCAAAAAGTAATCAAGAGGACGGCCAAACAGATAACGAGATGTGACTGCCACCCCAGCAGCAGTCACGTCATGAGTCTGTGCTGCTATATTACTGGATACCAAAAGAGGGCGCCATCTACGTCAGGTCTGGACTTGAGGCCTCATGTGTAACAAGTCACGGAAGAGAAAACACCTCTAACAACAGCATTTCATGCAACAGCCTCATCCAATCACATCAGGAGTTCTCACCTCATTAAAGAGAAGTTCTCTGCGCTGTTGCTTCCTCAGATCCATCTTCTTCACAGCGACCAGCTTCCCTGTGGTCTTCACTGTGGCAATACACACGATCCCCGTGGATCCCTCCCCTATCTTAATGTAGTGGTCCAGATAGGTCCGTGGATCACCAGGATCCACCACCATCTGCAGCGCTGCCCGGAACTGCTCGTGGGAAACCCTCTGGGGTTCCCTCTGTGGGGAGCGGGTCTGGGGTGGAGCACTGGATGCTGGGGGACCTGGAGGCCCAGGTGGCCTTGGGGCTGGGATGTTGGGGTGAGGGGTGTGTGGGTGCTGGGGGGTCTCAGGGCTCAGGATGGGATGGGAGGCGTGATGGGGATGTGGGTGGCTCACAGGGTTCTTTGAGCTGGAGGAACCTCGGTGGGAGCCACCGGAGGGGCCATTTTGAGGGGAAGATTCATGGTGTCGCACCGGCTAGAAGGAGAAAACACAAATGAACGGCATGACAACCTAAGCCGAGCCCAGTAAACATATTTGAGACCACCAGCCCAAGTTCTGACACAGATCATACTCTAAATAACAACACTGCAAACAGTGCTGCTGGCAGGACGTCTCTTGTCTGGATGCTGCAGGCCTCATGTTTCCACATCACACGTATGCAAACAGTGTGTTAGACACGCCTTCAACGTGGCACAAAGTAGTTCTTCTTCTGGAAGTTTTTACGTGAGCTGCGCTAAACAAGGCTACAGTGTCGAGTCAAGTCAGTTTTAGTTTTGTTGTACAGCCCAGAATCACAGAGCACTGACTGGAGGACACTTTCAACAGGGGAAGCAGCTGCATCTGACCTGGAGGGCAAAGGGCAACATGCTGGGGAGAGTTCACTTTAGTGATAAGTTTTGGTTCAAATTCGTTATTAGATGCGATAAAGAGTGGGTGTCGCGTCATGATTGACAGCTGCTCGGAGTGACATACAGGAAGTGGTGGAGGTATTTACAGACTTCTGTTTAGGACTTGGAACACTGACTTTCTATAACTCCTATTGTCCATTTCAAACCTTAAAAATAAGCTGGGAACAGTTAACTGATCACTAGTGATTTGAGGCGGGTGGAGCCTCGATACCACGGTTCTATTTCCTGATCGATATCTGGCAGCATCTGTGTCTAGGATACTTAGACTTCATTTATGTAAATCAAGAGGAGGTGGTGGCACCTGGACCAGATCTTCTACAGTCTATGACCTCCACCTCCTAGGTGGTCTAACCTGTCCTGTAGGGCTGCGTCCTCCCTCGCTGTCGGTCCTTGGGTAAGTGTTGAAAGGTCGTGTGGGCTGCTGGGTAGTCTTCTTCACCCCATCTGTGACCGGCAGGTTAGGAGTGCGGATGTTGGGGCCAGAGAGAGGCCTCTTGTCTCTAGGAGACTGAGGGCTGCCATCTCGCCCCACGTAGCTGGACTTTGGCCTGTGATCACTGTGCTGGTCCCTGCGAACCACTGGCTCCTGATTGGGAAGGGAGGAAAGATGTAGCTAAGAGAAATTGAAAGATGTTGACAACAAAGGCGAGGGTCTGGGTTGTTAACGAGGGTTCAGCAGTCATCTTCAGTTCTGACCTGGTCCCGGTTTCGAGGTTCTCGGTCTCTGTGAGGAGGAGCAGGAGGAGGACCGGAGCCCGGCCGGTCCCTGTGGGCTCTTGTGGGCTCCTGACCTCTGGGCTGCTGATGGGGTCGCCCCTGCACTCCGTCGTCTCGCTGAGGAGGGCGAGCCTGGCGGGGGTCACCTCCGCTCTGGTGGTCCGGTCTGGGTCGGTCCCTGCTGCAGAGACGGAGGCAGAATTATCAAATGCCTCTATGTTTGTTAAAATGTGCACCATGAGCTGGTGTTTGGGTCTTGCCTGTCTTGCCTGTCAGGGTGTGTGTGGTGTCGGTGGTGGGGGTCTCCATTCTCTTGCCTGCCACCACCACCTCCTGCTGAGGACGAGTCCCTGCGGGGCTGCACGGGCGGGCTGCCGCGTCGCAGTGAGTTGGAGCGAGTCACCGACATGGTGTCGAACTCATCCAGCAGCCATGTCAGAGAGCCGTCCACCCCCAGCTTGCTGCCACGCACAATCGTCTGGTGATTGAGCAGCCAAACACAAGCACACGAGTGGTCAGCGATGACGACTGTCACCAACCTCAGACGGCTCGGGACTTAAATGGCAAGGCAGGGCAAGTCTATTTGTACAGCACCTTTCAGCTACAAGTGCGTCACACGATACATCAGAACACAATGGCACAGGAAGATAGACAGAATAAAACATTTCATCAAAGAAGATAAAATTAAAAGTTAACGTTAAAAATTGAGTGCTTTAAAAATCTTGAGTAATATTCTAATCAAATGCAGCTGTGAACAAATGAGTCTTTAACCTTGATTTAAAAGAACTCAGAGGTTCAACAGACCTGCGGTTTTCTGGAAGTTTGTTCCAGATATTTGAAGCATAAAAACTGCTTCTCCGTTTGCTTCTGACTGTGGGGACGGAGAGCAGGCCTGCACCAGAGGACCTGAGCGGTCTGGATAGTTCATATGGTAAAAGGAGGTCAGTAATATATTTGGGCTTGAAACAGTCCAGAGCTTTATAAACTAACGAGTATTCTAAAGTCTATCCTCTGAGAGACAAGGAGCCAGTGCAAAGACCTCAGACGTGATGAGATGTGAGCTATTTTTTTGGTCCTTGTGAGGACCCGAGCAGCGGCGTTCTGGATCAGCTGCAGCTGTTTGATGGACTTTTAGCCAGACTTGTACAAGACACTGTTACAGTAATCGAATCGAAAAGGGCAGGGCTCTAAAATTACAATGTAGAAAACCATCCGTGGATGACATATTATTGGCCTCACTAATGAATACATGACATTGTTTTTGTTAGAATCATGGCTGAGAACGACACCGTGGTAGATTAGTCCGCATGGTTCCTGCTGTTCATGATGCCGCCGTCTGCTAGACTGATGTATATTTTTCAGACACTTCTATTTGAAATAGTTGATCAACGATTTCAAGAATGGAGCAAAGTATTTCTGGGTATGTTTGGTGAGGGCAACGACCTGGAACTAGATTCCAGAGTTGGTGAAAAACAAGGGTGGCATCACTCCTCTGTGTAGAGGGGATGACTATATCGCAGCTCAGTTAAGACCCTTTGCGTGCTGGTGTAATCTAGAACATTTCGCAAGAGGGAATGAGATTGAGGAGGCCATAACAGTGGAACATCTAATTCAAGCAGCAATCTGGTCAAAGATTGTGATGAATTATTACTGATGTGATCACTCAAAATGACTTGACAAGAGGACATGAACTGACAGCAGACTACATCTTCCCATCAGTGGTCCATGATGATCTTACAGGAGCCGAAGGTGCAGTGTGGCTCGAGTAACACTAAGTTTTACAGATTTCTACAAGTTTGACACCAAATGGAACAACTGATAAAAATGCATTCAGGAGTGCTACTGGGAAAATATTCTACTAAGAGTCCTTCTGTAGGCAAATCTTACAGACACCCACCTCAAACTATACAGGGGTCCGAGACCAAACCAAATCTACCTCACTGGGAAACGGAAGGTAACTTGGGAGTAACTGATGAGGAATAAGGGGATTTATGTGAGCTGCAGTGGAAAACCTCAGCTCAGCTTCATGGTGAGTTTTGCTAGTAAAACTCCCTCAGATTCTTTATTATTCCGGTACAAAGGAGTCATTATACTGGATCTTCTAACTGCTGGAGAAAGTGTGGGTTATCCGGGGCTAATCGTTATCACATTTTCTGGTCTGGCCCATGATTAATACCGTTCTGGCAGCAGGTTCAGAAGGTTTGGCAAAGTGAATTTGAAAGGGACATAGCAGTAGAAGCTCTGTGCCTTGCGTTCAGGAACTGGGACCTGTCAGGTTGGACATTTGTTTGGGATTTCTCGTGCGGTTGGCGGGAAAGTCAAACAGCAGAAAAAAGGCTAAAACCTGAAACAGTGGACAACTGGACTGACAGTATTAGTGACATATGCAGGGTGGACAGAGTCACTTTCAATCAGACTGCAAAAGGACGAGTTTTTGTAAAGATGGGAATGTTGGACTGCGTCTTAGTCTGAGCATCATTCCTACAAGTGAACTTACTTCTTTTGTTTTACTTAGCGTATTTTACATCATCGGCCCTTGAGTATCATGAAGGCAGACCTCGACTCATTGGTTGTATTTAGCAAATTTGATCTCCTATTTTGTATTTAACTTTTATTTTTCCTTATTTGATTTGAATCTGTTTGAATGAGGTATTTCTGTTCTCTGCTCCAACTGAGCCACAATTGTAGAGGACTAAGGGGAATAGAGTTTGATTGTGGGCCCCATGGGACCGTTTACATGGTTGACATAAAGGCGAAAACCATCCATGAGAGAAATGTGTCGTCATGGTGACACAATGAAGCATTCATGAAGCTGTCCAGCAGCTGCCCATGCAGCTGCAGGAGAATCTGACCTGGACACCGAAGGAGTCGCCACTAACACTGGAACAGCTTCCAGGATGACTCCTTTTAGATTCATTTGCTATTTATTTTTTCAATTAATCATTCAGTTAGACATTTAGACATCAATGGGAAAAGTGTCTGCACTACTTAATTGCTCCAGACATATAATAGCAGTGCTTTTCCATGACATCATTTGGATGAGCGATGAAAATAACGACCAATTTTGGTCACAGGCTTGAGGATGGGTGTCCACGGGTTGGGTGCTGCGGTTGCCACCAACCTTGTGCGGCTCTACAGTGGTGATGACCGTGGCATCGATGAAGGGTTTGGGCCTTTTGGCGGTATCCTCGATGAGCGACTGCCATTGTCGTGGCAACCCAACAAACTTCTGCTCCTGCTCGTCAAAGTCTGTGTGTACGCGGTGCTCGAAGTTAGATGGAGCTGAAATCTGGATGCGGGACTTCTTCTTCTTGGTGAACATGGTGACCCTGGCATCAGACCTGCAGGTGGGAGAACAGGAGGGTTACCAGGAGACATCAGAGACCAAATGCAGGTACAGAACTAGAATTATTGTATTATTGTTTTGCACATTTTGCCTTTAGTTTGCAGTTTTCATCATTTTTCACTCAAGCCAGGTGTTTTGCACATCATCAAAGATGCAACCTTATAATCAGTGAGATCATCTGCTGCTGCAATTGGCTGGAACAAGAACCTGCACACATAGACACACAAACTTCCCTGGCTCAGAACTGAATGGTCCGTCTTTTTCATGGAAGTACTAGTCAGAGTTGATCTTCATCTATCTGGGAAATCAAACAAAAACTCCCACGTCGAAGCCAACGGATGAAACATATACTGACATATAAATAACCTCAAACACCAGGGGTAAAACTTCACAGAAAACTCTCAGCCTTGCTGCTTTGTCAGCAGGTATCAAAGGAGCCACTCCCAGTGGTCAAACACTCCATAAACAGAAACAGACGAGCGCCCTGCAGAGCACCTGAGCCAAAGGCCGGTTAAGTTCTGCAACAATCTTTTGGTTGTCCTCAAGGTCCCGGTCCCGACTCCTCCCACGCAGCAAAGAAAAGAACAAAAGACAATGAAAAAGATGCAGGGAGGTGGGGATCGGAGGGATCGGAGGGGATCGGAGGGATCGGAGGGGGGCAGGACGGGTCATGAGTCACGCTGCCGAGCCCAGTCAGCACAGTAGAGCAGCAGGACCCGCCTACAAACACACCGAGTAAACCCAGAGTCCCACCAGCCGACCGTGGATAACCGACACAGAACCACCAGCACGCAGATATCGCTGCTGCAGCCATGGCGACTGGTCTGGGTACTAACATGAGGAGCAAACACAAAACTGGCTGGCGCTAAGTGTTTTACACGCCCGCTGGTGTAGGATTTAAGTTTCATGTTTAATGGCAGCAGAGAAATTTAAGTTACCCAGATGCTTCAAACAAATCACAGTGGTTCAGATGCAGGAGAACAAACAGCTTATTTTTGATAACTTTAGTGATGAACTGCTTGCCATTGTTTTCGTTCCAACGAGAAAGCAGAATATGAATTGAGATCATCGTGTTTTTTCAGGCAGAATGTTGATGAGTGCCGACATAGCCGTGATGGGACGGTGAGGTTTTGTCAGAGAGACTCGCGCTGGAGCAGAACTGTGAGCTTCAGTCAACATTAAAAGCTATTTTCCTCAGTTAGGTGGGCGGAGCTATTTAACCTCCACCCAAATACCAACTCTGGGTTTTATTAGCAGAACACTCTTCAGAGCCAGGTTCCAGCAACTGTGTTAAATGCCTCTTTCCAGTAGTAATGAGCCTGCTGACAACAGAGACAAGGGCGATCAATCACCGCAAAGGCCCATTATTAGTGTTCAGCTGCAGTCCGTCAGTGCATCGCCACAGTGTCCAAGAGACGGGTGACACTGACCGAGAGCCACATGATGCAATGACGCCTGCCGGCTGCAACCAACAATCATTTCATTCTTGATTAAATGCTGATCCCTGCTGCCAGGAGCCCAACATCAGATCCTCACATCTCTGGGTTGGACCCAAGCCAAAGATTTTGAGGTTTCAGACTAAAGAAATCAGGAAATATTCACATTTAAGAAAGTGGAGGATTAGTACGAAGAAAAAAACATCACTCAAACCAAGCTATCAATTATCAAATAGCTGGCAATCAAAAGCTGAAGAACCTTGCAGCTCTATAACTAAGCAAAATGATTAGACCTGCAATCGGTGAGAGGAGAACCAGCACAACTGCGAGCTACTGAAAGAACAAGGACGTTCATCAGAGCAGACGTCCGTAGAATC
The DNA here is from genome assembly GCA_901007715.1 of Dactylopterus volitans. NCBI lineage: Eukaryota > Metazoa > Chordata > Actinopteri > Syngnathiformes > Dactylopteridae > Dactylopterus > Dactylopterus volitans. The sequence continues at coordinate 3,478 of CAAKHG010038958.1, read as the reverse complement.
AAATGGATTTGGGGATTTTGGGAAAAAAAACCCACTGTGCTTCCAAGCTGGCTGTGAATAAAGGATGGTTGTGGTGTTGAAACCCTTCCTGTTCTGAGCTTAAACTGCTGCGGGTGAAACATTAAATATGACTGCTGCTGTCCAGAACTAAAACACGGGACTGTAACAGTGTAACGAGCAGCACACAGCTGAAGGAGAAGGAGATTCACGAGGGGAAGGAAGATGGCTGACTTCACATCATGATACATGTGAGTCTGTATGACTGGCACCATCCATCACAGGCGAGCATGAGACTGAGAAGATCAAGCAAAGTCGTTGCTCTTCATTCAGTGAAGAACGACACTGCGGTCAGAGATGAGTGGCGCTATCTTAGTGTTAGCGACAGACTAGCGTGGAACAAGCTAACTGCTCCTCTCCACACACGCTTGCAGCTTTGCAACATCCAGTCTCTTACAGGGTTAGAAGCCTGGGATTACCTTTGATTTTTATAGAAACCTGCTAGAATATGAATTTTAAAAAACAGGACAATGCCAGTTGGCTTTGCTAATAAAAACTGTTTTTTGAAAGCCCTGCAGTCAAACACTGAACAGCAGAAGGCCGCACAATTTTTACAAAAAGGTGATTCTGTTTCCTCAAATTCTCACGAGTCTGCCAGAGAGTCAGCTGGCAGAAGCAGATGAGCTTCAGGCAGACAGGTGATTTACAGCTGAGCAGGTGAATGAATGGCCCCTCCCTCTCACCCTACACGCCGCAACCCTGGCGTCATAGCACAGGCGAGGTTTTCTGGGGAGAGCAACAGGTCTCCTCCTCCCGACTACTGAAGCAACAAGGGTTCCTCCTCTCAGACCGGCTGTCCTGATTGTTCACTAAGCTCCTGTGTTTCCACTCAAACGCATCACAGTGTCACCAGCGTTCCTCGAAGCGCCACCCCCTCCTTCGCTCCTAGCATGGCTCCATTACCGCCCATGTCTGCTCTGGATCAGACTGCGGGCTGCCAGCCTGGCTCAGCTGTTATACATGGGTGGTCCACGCTGGTGAAAAAACTGGAGGTAACACGTGCAGAGGAAGCACGGCTGAGCTAAGAGACAGCGGCAGTGTGGCAGGCTGCAGCTGCTGCAGAACACGAGCTTCTGCCTGTCGAACGCAGAGGGCCACACAGGATGACCTCTGACCTGTGGGTCACGTCCATGTCTGCATGCTCTGACTCAGCTGATTCTGATGCTCTGCTCATTTCTGGTTTACCTGGAGAGAAACCCACAACATGCAGCTGAGAGTCAGAGTCAAACGAGCCTAACACGAGGAAAGGAGATGAATACATTAGAATGAGGGAACACAGAGGTGCGGTTGGTGGACTTCTTAAAATATTTAACTCCAAGCGACACTCTGCCTGTTGTAATATCCGCATTTTGATGATGTTAAACCATATTTATAAGTTTGCTTTTCAGCTTCAACTCATCGTATAATATGCTAACATATTCCTGTATCCTGTAATCTTTGTAGGGGCACCAGTCATGCGGTCGCAGTTGATGTCTCCTGTCAGAAATAATCAGAGATGGCCTCCAATGACGTCCACCGTCTGGGCGTTTTCATCCCAACACGAGTCCACCGGTTACACTAACACACTAACGACACTCACACTGCCAAACGCCACATGAATGTACTGGTTTCAGAGGTAAAGGTCTGCATCTTCTGACCCTCCGCGCAAGACGAGGTACATAACTGCCAATCTTTTTGGCTTGGAGTTGAATAGTGACAAAATTAGCAAGCACATCTATATCTATTAATTGCAACCTTGTCAGATTTATCTTTGACACCAAAAGAATATTTACAAAAATATAAGCACCAGTGTTGCACAGCAGAACATGAAGTGAACGCTGATGCTTCACTTGAGTATTCTGAATATTTTTTGTACATGCAAAATTACCACAAGTAGTTAACTGGCAGGCACAACACAAAACCCACAAGAGTGAGCCATACAACCATAACAGACGCCTGGATGGCCAAGATACTGATCCAGAGGCAGGTTCTGAGTCTAGTAACCACTGCTGCTCCTGCATTAGCTAAATGAGGGTGGAGCCTAATGACCAGCTCTCTTACTCCAGACACAAACAACCTCCTATATTTGCTAAGCGCTGAGCAAACACGCCAAATGCTGCAAGACTTTGGAGTTCCCGACTGCTCAAACCATCAGCAGCCTCCAACCCCATTAACACCACACCAGCTGGGCCTCGTTACATCAGGGAACCCCCCGACACAGTTTAGAGAAATACAAGGTCCCAACGCTTTGCAAGTAACCCTCCCGTCCAACCATGAAGGCCAGCTTTAGTGCAGCCTCAGTCATCACGCACATAAACTGTGAAACATACAGGCCACAGTAGAGCAGCACTTCAACACAAGCAGCCCAACATAACCAGAGCAGAGTGCAGGGACAAGGAGATCAGCTTAGGGAGAACCAGTACAGTGAGTGTGGATGGGCTTGGATGCCCCCTGCAGGAATCAGCAGGTCACACCGCCAAGCTTCACAGGTGGAACGCCATACAATAGCAGACGATCCTTGATCCCAGAACCAGAGTCCTGCTGCCTCTGTATGCACATCTTAACCCCTGCTTCACTGTCACCAATGGCATCATCAACACCACCACCACCATCATGATTGTCATCTTCATCATCCCCACCACAACCATTATCATCACCACCACCACTGTTATCACCATCACCACTAGTATCACCACCACTGCTATCACCATCACCATCACTATCAGCACGATTATCATCATCATCGCAATCATCATTCATTCATTCATTGAAATCCTCTCAGACTCAGTGAGTGAGAGCTTCATCAGCACCTTCCTGAGGTGAGGATGCAACACAAATACAAACCCCAAGATGAAATTTCCCCCTCGGGACCAATAAAGTATTCTGACTCTGATTCTGACATTAATAGATCAGAAGGTAACAACAGAGGAACTGACCATAACATCAATAAACTATTCAGAGGTTCTAAGAAAGTGCAGCCAATCGACATGAATCACTTCAAACACTAAAAACACTAAAAGCTTGACAGTGAAAGTGTAACCTGCCTGACTGGGGTTAACGAGGTCAACTACAACTGTTCCCAGGTTGTTCCCAGTGACGGGGAGCTACGAGCGGATGAACCACGAGCGGATGAACCACAGGTGGATGAACCACAGGTGGATGAACTGAGGGACCATGAGTGTTCCTGAAGGCAACATTCACCTCGTAATTCACCTTCTCCCTTTAACCACCACTGAAGTGAGTTCTGCTTGTGGTTCACCGGTGCAGTGACAGTCATGATCAGGAGATCCTACAGCTGTTTCTACAGCCACAGCAGGTGTAGATGTCTCTCTCTTCTTTCTCGTGCGCACACACACACACACACACACACACACACATGTATACACAGTACAATATATAGCTATAAAAAAACATGCTTGTCAGAAGAGTGGAATTCTTCACT
>CAAKHG010038956.1:0-17141 GCA_901007715.1 Dactylopterus volitans | reverse complement strand
CTCCCAAAAGGTTAGTGGAACAGTGGCATGTGGAGGTGGAGGTGGAGGTGTTGACATCAGATCCGGAGGCTTAGAACGCGGTTAACCGTTTGCTCCATACAGGATAAGATGCATCGAATCAAAGGAGACCCGGCAGCAACGATCCCTCCTTCTTTGACTCGTCTCTACGAGCTCGTTTCAATCGGTGATCACAGAGGGACTCTTTTGGGAAACGGCGAATTAAAAGTATCTCGGCCAAAGGAAATTCAGCTTCCATGCTGGTTGCATGCTTTCATGTTTAAAACAAGCGGCTTTCTGAGCTCAGACATCAGAAGCACTTAAGCGCTGACTCGCGGAGGCCGCGGGAGCCGAGTCACGTCAAAGCAGGGGGGAGTGTTTTCGAGGGGAAACAGCAGCTCACCCGGTATTCAAGGAGGAGGGCCAGGTTGCTAGGTTACCCAGAGGGCAGGTCCCCTGCAGAGTCGCTCTCATCAGAGCCCCTCGCTGGGTCGACATCCTGCAGGCCCGCCAGGGACGTGTCTGGCAGAACGTCGTCCTCATCCGACTGGACCACGGGCTCCTCGCTCTCCTCGCTGGCCGCCTCGTCCTCCTCCGCATCCTGATTGGACGGTCGTTTGCTCGTGGAGGAGACTCGGTTCATCGGGCTTCTCAAGGACTCGGAGGAGCAGGACTCCACGTCTGGACCTGCCGGAGGGGGACAAGTCTGATTCCCCTGACCGACGGAACTAGAGCCTCGTTCCAAGTGGACGAGCATCACTTGTAATATCACGTGTCGTACGTGTGTCACGCTCACACAGGAGCCAGGTCCTGTTTTTGATTTAATACTTGAAGAGCATTTTACTTTCAATATTACACAGAGAGAGATGATGCAGGACGAAAATACATTTAAAAACAAAACAAAAAACCCTGATTTGTGTAGTTTCAAAGACTTTCCCAGCTTTACTGCATCAGCCGAGGCGGGATTACCTGAAGTCAGTGACGATCCGGTGCTGATGTCATCTCCGGTGGAGTTGAGGAAGTCGTCCAAGGCCTCCTGGTCCGATATGTTTGTGACTGTCATCTGATCCAGGACACACACGTCAGCTTCTGTTGGCTCTGCAAAACACGCACGCACACACACACACGCATGTTTTAACTGAGCGCGAGCGCTCTGAACACAACATATTCTGGTGTTGATTCAATTCAGAAAAAAAAAAATTGCAAAAACGGGAATGAGTAAATCTGCGGACTCTAGTGTGTGTGTGTGTGTGTGTGTGTCAATGGTCCTGATCAGACATGAGGTCACTCATACAATGTTTCCAAGTCTGCCAGACCCAGAAATATTAAAGCTCTATTCAGACATTGAGCACAATACAAATAAATTAAAAAGGGAGACAAACATCCTGGCTACAACATTGGGGGGTTTTAAAAGAAAACTATTTTGACGTGAGATCATTCCGGCAGTAAAAAAACACTCGTTTCTCGTCGTCTTTGTAAATGCATGTGAGCACGTTCGGCGTCTCCGAGCTTCACCGGCGTGTCGCGCTCATCCCTGCGGGGGACAAGCTGAAAGACGCGACGACAGGACGCTTCCGCCACCATCCAGCTAAAAAAAATCAGCCGGGGGCGTCGCGACGAGGAAATACCGAGGCCTCGGTTTGCCAAAGCTGACATGCAATAGGTAGCAGTGACTTACCTCTGTGCTGCAGGTGTCCGGTGGACAGGTACTGCTCCATGTCTTGGTTGAACGCCTCCTCGTAGACTTTTTGCCGTTCTCTCAGTTTCTGCTGCATCGCCTGTTCCAGCTTCGCCACCTTCTGAGCATGCTCAGAGTTCAGCTCCTCTACAAACACGGCAAACAGACGCTCTCGTCTCTTGTCTTTTCTAGCATTCCGTTCACAGTCAAATCTGCAACGATCAGGCTGACAGTCAGTGTTCCAGCCAACTGTGTGTGACGGTCGGTTGCACCCGCACACACTTGCGCGGAGAATGAATGAATTAAGAGAGGTAATTGTGCATTAGCTGCACAACGATGATGCATGATGACGGCAGAGCGGCTCACCTTCCAGCAGCTCCATCTCCCTCCTGTGAAAAGGCCGATAGCAGACATGCTGTCAGTAAAACGCCAACACCGCCGAGCGCGTCGCGTTGCAGTCGGTCATTCGGGTTTTTACTGAACAGACGCTGAGGATTCACGTTCAATCATCAAGGAGGAAGTAAATGTTTCAGTGGCAGGAGTGACAGAGCTTTCAAATCCATCCGGAGACACAAAGGAACATATGAAGTGTAAGGAATTGTGTCACTGAAGCAGCAGCAATGTTATATAATATTAATCATCAGTTATTGTTTCAAAAATGACCAAATAAAGACTCCTGTAGAGCGATAAATGTTGACTTCAACCAAGAAGTAAAAGAGTAGCTGGTTTTAAAATAGCTCTGAGCGTCAACAGGAAGTTCCACTCAAGCGTCTTACTGGAACGTCTCCCTCTGAGACTATTGTTAAAAAGATCAAATCAGCCTCACGAGACAGGTGTGAAGACTTGGCGATGCGAGTCTGATACCTCTTCTTCTTCTTGTAGGCTTCCATCTGGCTGATGTGATGCTGCTTGAACGTCTGCTGCTCGCACTGGCAGCAGAGCGTCTCCAGGTAAACCAGCCGGCTCTCCATCTCCTCAAAGTCGCCCTCCAGATGAGCTGGAGACACACACACACACAACCACGGCGGTTCTGTAGGTCCAGCAGCTCCGGCGGAGTCAGACATCCGGTTTAATTTAAAGGTTTTTGCTAAAGTCAAATATCTGTGCAATGCAGTTTTCCAGTGGGACCAATACTCTTATTTTTAAATCCAGGACTTGAATATTACTTCCAGCTCTCTGAAGAATAAATGAAGATATACAGCAAATGCACATTGAGGTCCACTGCCCAGCATTCACTTGGTGCCGGTGTCGAGGACTGACTGACACGGTAATCAGACTACACACCTATCGCAGCGGTGATGGCGTCCAGCTCGCTGATAAACGCCGGCAGGCCTTGCAGTTGTTCCAGCAGCTGCGTGAGAGCCGTTCTTCTTCTCTCCCAGTGAGCCGAGAGCATCACCATGTCTCCGTCCACCGCCTGTCGGACACAGATGGGGCTGCTGCCATGACGACCAACCAAACTCACCGCTCACCGTCAAAACCGTCACCGTTTGACAACTTTGCGGACAAAACGCTTCCTGTCACTGGCTAGAAACGGGCGCCTGTAACTGGCTAAAAACTGTAAGACTTTAGATGTAGCAACACTGTAAATGACCCTACTTAGAATTTATGAACTGTATATAGTTAGAACATTGTTTAACACATTTTATACAAAGGTCTGAGAACTGGCCGGCAATTTGCATGAAAACTGTGTATTTCAGCTCAAGCTTAATCACTGAAAATCCATCCTGTCACTAAAGACCTTGGCCAATGGGACGCAGCGGAGGAAGAAGAAACAAAGACTAGTAGGAAGCGACCATCTGTGAGACCGTTTTAACCTGAAATAAAAGCTCTCTCTTCATGGTTTGTAACAAGTTGTGCCGATTTACGAGTTACTGCGATGAAGACGTCACCTTCACGCTCCTCCCTCCACCGGCATTTATATCCTGCTGTGATGAGGATTACATGTAAAGGGGACTAGAAATACTCAGCAAGCTCTGACTTCACACCCTCATTTTGGCGTGCAAACTTTGTATGAATTTGCCAGTGCTTTCGTTATATATTGTTGCTAACCAGCCTTTCCAGTGTTAAAAAATTAAACTCTGCCAGCTGAAGCAGCTGCACATCATTGCCAGTTTTTTTTCCCCGTTGTTTAAATACCATTAAAAGCTAAATGGAAAGGATCCGGCGCCGCTGCTGAGAGACAACATGAACGTGAATATACAGTACACTTGTACACGGTACTTGTTTTTGTAGCCGTTTACATGTGAATGCTGGCTGCTTATAATCTGTACACATTTGGAGCTGATGAGGGTTCAACATTACATGCTCTATGGGCTACATGCCCTGCACGCTACATGGCCGGTGTGTTTGAGGGCAACAGAGCTGAAGAAGAGTCGGACTGAACCCACCTCTGCAGCCTGAGCGTAGTCTTTGGTTCTTTTGTGGAGCAGAAACCAACTCGTCTCATACCTACACAGGCACAACATAAATGCGGAAACACGGCCATTCCTCAGACATCAGAACCATCTGTAAACCATCTGTGTGTGTGTGTGTGTGTGTGTGTGTATGTGTGCGTAGAAACCTGCTGAGGATGTCCAGTCCAGCACTGAAGTGAGGCAGGCTCTCCTCAACCCTGAGCAGCAAACAAGAGTGTCAAACACGTGAGTGGTGTGACTCACCAGCAGCGAGTGAAGCCGCCATCAGACGGGATTTCTAAATGTTTACATGTTGTTTACCTTTGAGTGGAATGCAAATGACAAACAAAAAACAGGCTGGTGACTTGAACACAAAAACCCACAATTCCACTTGTAAAAAGGTCTCACCTGGGCCTCCTCTTGATTTTGGGTTCTTTGGATTTGTCTCCAAGAGTCTTGAAGCTGGAGGGATGGAAGGATGGAGGCATGGAGGCATGGAGGGATGGAGGGATGGAGGGACGGAAGGATGGAAGCATGGAGGGATGGAAGGATGATGGTATGAAGGAAGAAGGGTGAAGGAGAACATGTTGGCTCAGTAACGCGGTAGAATAAACGCATGGCAGCTTCTGCACACGCGGTTAAAACACCAAACATCAAGAGAACAACGGTACACAGCCTGCATTTATATGGTGCTTTTTAAGAACCTAAGTACCTTAGGTACACACACACACACGCGCACACACACATCCTGGTGCCAGCCAGCGACCATGAAAGGCCTCCACGTCAGACCCACACTCCAGCTGATCAATACATTGGTGACTGAAGTCATAAACGACGCAGGGCTTATCTTAAACTATACTGTCCGCGGTGAGTGTGTGTGTGTGTGTGTGTGTAGTAGTAGTAGTGTGCATATATGTAAATATGGAGACTGAGGGGGTGGGTTCTATCCGTTTTTCCATTTTTCCTTTGCAATGTTTTTAACTGCTTCAAAGCACTTTGTGTTGCACTGTATGAAAAGTGCGTTGTAAATAAAGTTTTATTGATTGATTGATTGACATTCTATTATCTATACACGGCAGGAAACGGTCTTCTAGATTGACAAAAAAAACATTTTCTTCGCTTTTAGATTTCCTTTTGTTGATAGTTTCATTGTTTATTGATACTTGGGTTGCACGGCTGACGCGGACTGATATGCAGGGTGAGCCGGCGGCGGCGCGTCACCTGACGGTCAGCTGAAAGCAATGAGGGGGGGGACGGGGGGACGATGGCGGCGGCGGAGCCGAGCGACGCCTGCGAAAAAGTGACGTTTGACTTCCATGCGACTGACTGTTTCTCTAAAGTGGGCGAGGGCGACATGACAGGGGGCGTTTAAACCGATCGCGAGGGTGGAATTAAAAGGCAAGAAGCGGGACTGTCGCGTTAGCTCGCTGCTAGCCGCGGAGGCGCCGCGGAGGAAGACTGACCCTGTCGTCAAGTCCTGCTGGACCATGTGAAGTCTTTCTCTGAAGTTCTCGAACATGGTTCCTCTCGATATTGAACCTCCGAGCTGTTGTTTTTTTTCCCTCCTCCTCCAAAAACATCCGCCCCAGCCGGCGGTCAGCGGGTCTCTGGTAGTCAGGTGAGGTCAGCTAGGCGCTCTGGAACCCTACGCGTCCGGTCTGCGGGTTATTATGTCCTGAATTCGGTTTCCCAGGCGGCCCTCTCGTCTCCTCCTTAAATAGACCCTCATCTGCCAAATGACAATCCGTAGCAACACATGTTCATGGGGTGACATCTGCAGGACTGAGAAGGATGTTATTCCCCCGCGGCTTGGGAGCAAACTGTGCCTGACAGTATGTACTCAGGGCTAGAATTCCTCATAAAACTTATTTCCCCTCTTGTTGCTATAACAAAGGTTGTAGCGAAGCGAATGTGGCGCTTTACCGCCCCCCTGTGGTTCGGAGTGTGAGCCAGCTCCAACAAAGCTCAGTTTCTAATTCGTCTCACGGTTTTTTTTTGTTTTTTGTTGTTCCATTTCCGCCTGGCCGTTGTGTCGCCTGCAGCTTCACCGGTGGACTTGGTGGCAAGAACGATGTTTGAGGAGGGATGACGCATTAAAAGAGGCTGGACGAGAACCACTGCAGAACCCGACACCACTGCAGGTTAACCGCAGAATATGATGCAACAGTCCTGCAACACATACATTGAATTTGTATTGGAGTTGCCTGGGAGACGTGTTGATATATGTTAATGATCATTAGGACGGGCCCCCTTATGCATATGACTGGGATGAACCAAAATATTAGGGACAGCTCTCAGTGTAACCCAGTGCAGTTCGACAGCATCGCAGATTTGAGTCCCAGTAACCATCGTTCAAATATGTCAACGCTTCTGTCACACAGTTTCAATAAAAATCCAATTTATTGCATGGCTGTTGCATTCTATTCTATGGTCAACATGCAGTGGTCGTAATGTTATGGCTGATCGGCCTAACCACAAACATACTTTGACCAAGCCTTCACACATTCCAGCAAAACTTGATTGGTTTGTAAACGAGCGTAAAGTGAATAGCCCGCACTTATTTACAGGCTGCAACTGACGTTCAAGTTTGCTTCATTTATTTCAGTCGCTGAAATTAAAGATGCAGGATCTTAAATAGCATAAAACAAATGTGTTTAAAAAAGGATATTACAAGAAAATAAAGCTACTTGTAAAGGCAGATGAAAATTAATCCCAAAAAACAAACATCAGCTGAAATTCCGATTTATTAGTTTGTTTTAAAGGTCTGATAAACAAACACATGAGCTATGTGCTGCAATCGCATATATTATTCAGTATCATTTAGCCAGAAATAAACTTCATACAACTGAAAATTTGAGTTGAATTTGCAGCATGGAATTTTATGCTATTTTCTCTAAGAAAAGTATTTTTTTTTCCGTTTCAAAAAAATAACACTTGTAGTTGTGAGTGTAAACGGTGTAGTATTTATTGAAGGCTCTCTGCCTCTAAATTATTCTGATGAGGACAACAGTTACAAACTGTCATCACATGGTCATACCTTGTTAATTTGCTCTTCGAATTCGCCCGACAAACTGCTTTGACGGCATAATGAGTGTATCGGTGAATTCCAGGGAATCTGAATGTCTGAATGAGCTAAAACACACAGAAGAAAAACATATATTAAAAAATAAAAGTGTTGGGGGCGGGGGATTTCATGAGGTGGTGGAAATGCGATGTTTATTAATTAAAAAATGCAAACAAAAAAGAATCAAAGTGCCCATTTCAAGCACCTCCCTCTAAATCTCTATGAGTCACTAGGCATCAGCCGTCACCACAGTTATAAAGTCGAACCCTAATTTCCCATCATTCTGTTGCTTTATTACATGACTGTTACTGTAACTATTAATGTTACTGCTGTTATTCATGTATTTTAATGAGCTCTCTGCATATTTCAAATTATTACCCTTTATTTGTGTGCGTGGTTCTTCTCTGTCTTTATGTCTGTATGAGACACGTTATGTTGTAAGACCCTTTTTTGTCACAGAACATTTCCCAGATAAAAAATAAAAAAAAATAAAAATGAAAAGGAGGCATAGGCCATCATGTAGGTCTTTACATGAAGGGTTTATAATAACCACAGTAAAGGAGCACATGATCATGGTACAACAAACCTGTTTAGCTTTATGTCGTGGGAGTGAAACCACTTGGTGCAGTTTTCTCTGCGTCCTCAATAAATACATAAATAATATCGGTTCCCGCAGAGGAGACGCGTCATCATACACAGAAAAGCCTTCAGCCAAGAACGCGCGTTTAACACGCGCGGAGCCAAGTTTAGAACGGTTGACAAAATGATAAACCGAATTAAAACACGCGAATGGGTGATTTGCACCGAGAGGAAGGAAAAACCTTACGGATGAGCACTGACAAGTGTGTGATAAACAATGAAAACGAGCAATTTACCAACGTCGTGAATATCAAGGAGCAGTAAATAAATAGATGAACAAAAGGCAGCAGTGTCTATTGCTGTCTGCCACAGTGGTTTATTTCAATTCACAAAAAAGTTGTCATTTTCATGGTTTACTGATTGTTTCCTCATCAATACAGCCAAACGCAACCTGAGGCAACTCTAAAAACCCCCACACGTGCCGTCAGTAACCGCAGCACGTGAGTGTGAGGTTTCACAAAGTCCTTTGCCACATGAAGAGTGAAGGCCAAACAACATCGGCAGCATTTATTTAGGCGGTTTTTTTTTTTTTTTGTTTGTTTGTTTTTTCCATCTCCAGGACACACATCAGCGTCTATTCCTACAAATGTGTCAAATGACTCCAAAATATGTGTGTGTGTTTGTTTGTGTGTGTGTGTGTCAAGGGTCGACATGTGGCCCTCTCCCTTTTCTCTCTTTAGAGCTCCTTTTTTTTTCGTTTGTGGTTTTTTTTTGTTTTTTTTTTGTTTTTAAACATTAACAAAACCATGTTAACGGTACAAACACGACAGGCATTAGTAGTAGAGGGGTAAGAAGAGAAAGCTCCTTGAAAATCTTTTTTTTGTTTTTGTTTTTTTTCTCCAGTGAACACATCAGTAGTTTCTGTTGAAAGCGGCGCGGCTGATCACTCGGCGAGACGGCCGGTTGTGACTCGTTTAAAGGTCGGCGGCGAGGCCGACGCCGACTCGCACATGCGACGCCCCCGAGGACCTCCACGTTAACAACCTTGGAGCGGCCCGCACGTGTTTAAGCAGGCGGGTCGACTCGACTAAAATCTGAAATCAGTGACTTCCCTCGCTATCTCCGCTATGCCTGCGCTTACGTTGTCATCTATTTATCTTATTTCGTTTGTTTCATTTATGAAAAAAAAAAACCCCACAATAACTGACAAATGCGTAGAACAAAATAGTCGCCTTTTTTTTTTTTTTCCTGCCCAAGATCCAAATAACAACATCAAGCATTGCCAATGATCAGCGGCGTCCAGTGTTGCTTTACGTGCTTCACCAATTAGCCTGATGAATTCTCCATAGGTGTTTCTCAGTGCCAAAGAGGCTTCCTGGCGAGGAGGGATCCTTCCAAGTCAGCTCCTCCAGAGGATGGACAAGACCGAACTGTCCAGGGTGCAAGTCCGAAAAGGTCCCACCTTCAATTTGCAAACTACAGTTTCACAAAAAGTTACCGCAAAGGTTCTCACTCCAAAATAAGCTGGAGGACGTTTCACTGAAGCTGATCCATAAATTTTGACATGGACAGATGTATTTCCTCAGTAAGTTTTAAGCGTGACGTGGATGTAAATTGCTCTTCCTGTGAGTGACATCCTGAAATTTGCTGGCGTGGATTCTTGTCTTGTAACTCCGTGCGTGAGCCGATGACTTTAAATCTCCCAGGTTGCTTTTAATCATAGAGATGTTACACAGTAATGCAATAATTTAATAAAATAGCTTTACTTCTTGCCAAATTCCAGATTCATAAACGTAAATTCACAAACAAAAGCTCTATTCTTGTGTCACAGACTTACTTTACATAAACTAAGTCAAAACCAGCGCCCCCTGGTGGCTGGCTGCAGCATAGGTCACAAACCCCGACTGGTCCATGTCAGCAGAGGGGGCTTGGACCAACTAAAATAATCGAAGAACTGATCACATACAATTCCCAAACACGGCATCTGTCATTTATAGTTCTTATCACAATGATACATATATATTTTAGTGTTAATTTCTCTTGGTTTGGTTTCAATTTGTAATTTGATGCCATAAAAGTGGGTTGTGAGGTCACGAGTGACGGCTGCTGTGAGCGAAATGACTGAAGTCACGGAGCCATGCAGACTGAAGTCCAATAGCCGCTGTTTTTCTTTCCACACTGTAATAATGAGATGGTCAGCTTGCCATTGAGCCGTGTGGGACCTGGACAAGGTGGCCCTCAATCACGTCTGTACAAAACTCTTGATCCAAAAGTTTTAGTGACTGTTTTGCACTTTTTCCCCCAGTTCTACTTTTAAATTTGCGTCACTTCTGTTGCCTTTACTATTCGACTCTACTTTACTTTCTGTGCTGTGCTCTGATGTTTATGACGTTGCCTCCGTCGCCGCGTATTTTGACAGTTCTAGACAAAGCCTAGAAAAGGTTCCTGCGGGCTTGAGAGGAGGGCAAATGGACCTTTTTGGTTGCTGACGTTTCACCGTTCATCTGAAAGGCTGCTTCAGTTCTGCCCGCAGGCATTTAACCTGTTGTGGGTTGGTTGGTACCTGCAGAGCTAATCATTTCAGCCACTTTCGATGCAGTCTTGACAAGCCACACCCATTCTCCTCTAGACCCATGGGATCCTAATGACTCATGTGACGGCGTAGGCTGGTTAACCAATCTCAGGTGGCCTTTAATGACTCTCTGGGCACCAACAATCCAAATAAAAGTTAAAATACCTGCGACTCCTCGCCATAAAAATTACAAATGAAGACACCTTTAGGACCCCTCTGTGGACCATCACCTTATCGTGGTGGAGGGGTTTGAGTGACCCTGGTATGGCCTCCCATGGCATATTGGTCTTGGGTGAAGGGTCAGTCAAGGAATGGTCCATAAAGACGCATATGGGTAGAAAAAACTGCTGCCCCCGCGACCCGGATAAGCGGAAGAAGACGAGAAGCCTTTCGGATGAGTGGTGAAACGTCATTAACAACCAAAAAAAATAAAAATAAAATAAAAAGTCCGGTTGTCTTCTACCTAAGCTCTCAGGATGATGATGACCTGGATGACTGAGGATCTACACAGGCTCATAAATGCGTCCTGCACCATCTGAAAGGCAAAGCTGCCACCTTACTCTCATTCTAGCATGCACCATTGCTTATCATGTATGTGAATGTATGGGAGGGATTTAGGACCTTGAGGAACACACAGGAGCATTTTTGAAAATTCTTCAGAAGGACAAGCCAGTCCTTGGATGAGTATGAAGGATTCTGCACACTCTAATGGTCCATCTGAGGGTTTCAATGACCTTTTCAATGGGTTTCAATGACCTTAACATCTTCAAAATGCAGTAGTTTTGAGAATCCTTGACACTGAGAAACACCTCTTGAATCTGTGACATTTTCAGGCATAGCTCGGGTGTTTTCTAGCGCTTGAGAAGGATTCTAGGGCTGGTCCTGGTCTTAACGGTTGAGGTAGTAGACTTGGTCTGGATAAGACGCTTTGTAGAGCCCTTGGAAGTGCTGGAATGGCTACCATCCTTGGTTGAGTCCTCAATGCAACCCTTGGAAGAGTTTTCTGTAGCACATTTGGAATTGTGGACAGAATAGCTGCTGGCTGGTGAAGTAAACTTGGTGATGTCCTTGCTAGTGATTTTTTTAGTACCCCTAAGAGTGTGCTTGGCAGAATAGCTGGCTGGTGGGTCGCTGTGAACACACGTAGATGCCACTGAGTTCATAGAAGCTTTAGTGACAGTGGTCACTCTAGCAGCTCTGGCAACAGTCCTAGAAACAGCTGACCTGGTAATTGTCTTGGAGGGTGCGGATTGAGCCGGCTGAGTTCTCTGGAGCCTCTTTTCTCTCATGTGTCTGCATATAACCTCACCGACGGGGCTGAGGTCATATTTTGCGATGTCCTTGGTGCAGTTGACCGTTTCTTGAAAGGGCTCCAGAGACGCGATGCTCGCCAAGCTTAACTTTCCAACACTGACCTTGTCCTCTAGGTCTCCAGTCACATAGGTGCCACTCACTAGTCTCATCTCGCCGACGGGGTCACACTTGTCTTGCCCAAGCTCCCCGTCATGGCTCCCCGTGGTTTTACCCATATGGCTCACACATTGCACGATTACATCCTTCTGACAGTCGGCCTCCTTCTCTGAAGTCTCGCCGCCGCGACTGTCACTTTCAGCCTGTGCGGCGCCATCGCTGCATTGTGCTGTCCTGCACTTCTTTAACAAGCTGCCGTCCAGTGGAAACCGATCCAGAGGGGCAGGGCTTGTGTCTGGCGGGAGGCCTCTCCTCCTTCTGGACAACCTCACGACACCTGGGTTCTCACTTAACTGTGTGATGACCAAGCCATTTGTCAATGGTATTTGAGCTTGAGCCCTGCTTGAATGTCTTCCTGAGTTCTGAAGGCTACGGAGAGTTTTGGGGTTGCTATAGTGCTTAGAAACGGCTTGGTGGTTGAGAGGAAGGCGCTGATTGCGAGGCAGCTGGTGGTTGCGATGCCGGGAGAGGTGTTTGCTGTTGGTTTCCTGGGGTTTGCTTTGGGGGTGGCCTTTTGGCTTACAGGTATTGCTAGGCCTTGTGCAGGGCCTTGGGGATCGCCTGCTGCCAACCCCTGTGCTAGGCTTTAAGGGAGAGACTGACCTGACAAAAGAGGTTTTATGTTCAGAGCGTCTGGACACCATGGCAACCTGGAACACACGGAGAGATCATGATGGCTTTACTTAAAGTGATACTGAATTAAGACAGTTTAAAACATTAAAAGTTTTTTTTTTTTAAATGAACGACAGAACGTGAAGAAATGATGCTGAAATACGGGAATCATTCTGTTTTCGCATGCTAACTAGACAGTGCCTCGAATAAGTTTAGACAGATTTAATTTAGTTTTTTTTTCTGTTGACTAAACATTGAATAAATTTAACTGACAAATAAAAACTATTCAGAACATGTTTTTTTTCAATGGAAGTCCAGGTTCAACCAATAATATCGCGACATCCGCCCCTTTTATGGCTCTTCAGCCTTTTCACGGCACAGGGTTAGAATAAGCTTACCGGCATTAGCGTGGTAGACTGGCGTTTCCTTGGGTCGCCAACACTTAAAGCCTTGTTTGCTTCCCCCAAAATTCAATGGTTGCAGGTCGACTAGCTCGAATTTATTCACTCTGAGGACAGCTGGAGATCACGGGCAAGGGATTTCACAGTGGACTGACTGGGCAGCCATCTGGCTTTGTATTATCACACCCTGAGGACCAGCGCGCGTTGTTGGGTGTCAAGTCAAATACCTCCAAACATCATCTCTCACTTGCCTGTCTCGTGCGGAAATATGTCATTACATGGAAGCTTGACAAAGAAAAGATGCCGCTGCAGATGGGCTTTATTAGATTTATAGAGACCCAGCGGCCCCCCCCACGATTAAGTACTTGGCCAAAGTGGCCGTGGAAAAACTAAACTGGAATTGGAGTCAAGCGGCAGCTATTTGCTTTGACTGGTGGAGAGCGAGTGAAGGAGGGCGAGAGGTAGACATAGCACATTAATACCTAGAGATACTGAGTGGTGATAATTCACCATATGTTTGTGTGTTATAATGCTAGGCCTAGCAGTAACCATTATTCATTTAATTTCATTGTTGAATATTTTGCACTGATCACATAGTATAAATGTACTCGTTAGATCGCCTCCCCGGCGTCCCCCTTTATTTGTCAGTCTGGCTGCCTCGGGTGGAACACAGGGACGTGCGGGGATGGTTTCTGACATGAACATGAACAAGGCCGGATTATCCTCCATCATCAAGTGCTCGATTCAACTGCTGATCCTCCGTAATCTTAAATTTGAAGTTAGCAAGACAAACCAGAGCAACATCAGAGCCCTGTGCATGCGCGGAGCAGCCATAACATTATGACCACCGCATGTTGTACTATAGATTATAAAGGTAACAGCCCTGCAACACATTGCAAGTATTCATCCTTCAGGTTCATGTTGGATTTTTAGAGAATTTGTTGGAGAGAGGTGTTGACATATGATTGCTCCTGGGAATTTGTGATGCTGTTGAACTGTGCTGGGTTATACTGAGAGGTGTCCCTAATATTTTGGTCATTCCGGTCATACGCATAAACATCAGGGACATGTCGATGTGCAACGCAGGGCAGTTCAGCAGCATCGCAGATTACAGTCGCACTGACAATCACTGAAATATATCAACATTTCTCACAAACAGATTCAATAAAATTTAAACTTGCAGTGGTCATAATGTAATGGCCGGCTGGTGTGCATCGAGTGTCACCTTTTAGGTGGTGAACCTGAACAGCTACCGAGCCTGGACGAACCTTGTTGACCCTTCTGATCTGCAGGGAGAGCTGCCGAGGTCTCAGGTGGTGCTTCCTTTCCGCCTCTCTCCTGTCCCCCTCCAGCACCTCTCTCCTCCTCCTCCTCCTCTGCTGCTGCTGCTGCTGCTGCTGCTCCTCCTCCCTCCTCTCTCTCTCCATCCTCCTCTGTGCTCGGGCGGTCAGAGGGCAGAGGGCGCCGGCTGCTGCAGAGGAAGCTCCTCCCAGGCTCCCCCTCAGAGACCTGGAGCCTTGCTGCGCTGTGGGCCAGATATGGGGACGGGAGGGCGGGAAAAAATATGAGCATCCAGGCGCGAGACTCAGCGGGAGCGCCGCACATATCCACATATCCGCGCACGCCACCGGGCGAGCACCTGTGGTTTTGCTGAATATGCTCGTGTTCCTCCTCTGAAGCGCAGTCCTGTGGCTGGTCGAAAGACAGGAGGCAAGATGCTGGCTGCCAGCTAGGTCCCGCTCGCGTCCACTCGATAAGAAGGCCATGTTGCTAGGCAATGCTGCCGAACCTGCGTGGACAAAAGTTAAAAAAAAAAACCTGCATTATCTTATGTGGAAATGTGGTAATGGTCCGACAGATAATTCCCTCCAGATGACTCAAAATGAAATGACAGACAGCTGTTTTACTTTTTTTTTCTCTCGATTAAAAATAATTAAATACAACAAAAATCAAAAGTTTTGACCTCTGGATTTATATGACTCCACTATTTATAGGAGTAAATCTACCGCCAGAATGTAGAAGACTGTCATTTGCCAAGTGAGCGACATTGATGCTCGTTTCAATGCGCATGTGCGGATCATGTTTTTCCTTGTGAGCATTTACAATGTTAATGTTCAATGACACTTTGGAGGAACAAAGATATTTCTGTTGGCTATTTTTGTTCATAATATTGGAATCGAAACTCTGCATCAACGAGAGCTGTGATTGAAAAGAAGAATCATAAGCTGCAAAACCCAACTTCTACAACTAAAAGCTCCCTGATAACTCAAATGCCTGCACTTCCCTTTTAAACGCGACGCGAATATCATAGCTGAAGAATTTCAACATTTTGAATCTCTATAAAAAGAAATGAAAGTCGCAGGTTCTAGTTTGTGCTCCTGTTTTTCCGTCTGCTGCGGAGCAATTTGTGAAACCTCAGATAGAATCACTTTGGTGAATGTTCCTCCGCTTCATCTACTGACCTGCTGGCCAAAGTTCAAACTCACTGCAGTGTGTGTGAGTGTGTGTGTGTGTGTGTGTGTGTGTGTGGGTGTGTGTGGGTGTCGCACACAACTTGACGGACAGTTTTTACCCGTTTAATCGTCAGTTTTTCCTGCAGCTACAACTCTTTTCTACAAACTCAGAGAGTGTTGCTCTAAAGAAAAAAAAAGAACGAGGCTGGGATTGGGTTGTTCACATTAGCTGAGCTGCAAACACAGCGTAACAGACATAAAAATGACGGACATGCCGTCTGTTTTATGGTTTCGATTTTGCTTGGCAACCCTTGAAGGCAACATATGAGCCATTCGTCACACTTTTAGGCAGTAAATACTCGCGTCACGCCGGCCTGCACTCGCCATGGTGCCCGCGCTTTTTATTTATCGTCGGTCTCCTCAGCTCGGTTCAGGTTCACACATAAAGCACACAACGCCTCATGAGTCCGTGTTGCCATTGGCGACGACTCTCTTAATTTTTTGGGGGGGGGGGGTTCTTTACAGGAAAACACAGCCTGAAACCTGAACTCCTTCTGCACAGTTTTTGAGATTTCTGTTTGCAAAGGATAATTCACAGCCACAGACTGAATGCGTGAACGTCATTCGGAGGCCCCCGTCGCGGCCGAGGTCCAAACGCGGCGCCGCCGAGCTCCGGTTTGTCATCCAGGTTTACCTCTCAAACACAGGAAAGACAGGAAGTCCTCCGTCTTGGGTCGACGTCTGGTCAGGCAGGTGACCACGGCCAGGTTGTGGGTGTGGTTGCATCGCGCCGACGTCATCAGCACGGGCGGTCCTGGAGAGCTGGGGGGAGACTGCGCAAACTTCCTCTGTGCCTGCAGCCTCGGCCTGCCCGCACACACACACGCACACACACACAATTAATGAACACAACCGTCTACGTTAGTTGCAGATATCGATCATCATGCAGACGCAAAACTAAATCCACTCTGCGAAAAAATGAGCCGTGTAAGTATCAGGTTGTGGCCTGCAGCAGGTCAGGCGTACCCGGCAGTGTTCCGCCAGCGGGCGCGGTGGAACTTTCCTCAATTCGGATGTAATGCACATGCAAAATCGCGCGCACACACTGATGATGTGAGTAGCTGACCTCTTACTGGCTGGATCATCCTTGTCACAATGAATGCTGGCAGGGCGGCGCTGTGGAGGGCGGGTCTGCAAGGACCAGCTCCAGCTGGGATTCGCCGACAGGAGGGCCTGGCGCTGGCTGGCGCCGTTGACCCGAGAACCTTTAAGAAGACATTTTGTTGAACTCCTTGAGGAAGGGGTCCGCTGCGACACAAGCAACGTCATGTGACTCGAAGCCAGATGCTGAGCTTCTCATAATAGCTCAAATTCTGAAACCAGCTGTAAAGTTATTTATGCATTTCATCCATATTTCATTAAAGCAAAAAAAAAAAAAAAAAAAACCACGTTTGCCGCAGCCAGATACATGTTGCTGTGGAAGTTCACGGAACGGAGCGTTCAGATGAGGACTTACTTGCTCATTTATTTGGAGAACAAAAGGCTGATGTGAGCGTCCGTGCAGGTGTGCAACTGCAGCTGCGTGCGGACGGGTTGCGGCCAATCAGATCGTTCCATCGTGCGGCTAAATTTGTCACGCGACCCGAGTGTACAATACCGGGACGCCGAAGCATTTGCTCTTTAACATAATGCTGTCTCTCTGTGGAGGATCGAGTCATGTGGAATGGGTTGATAAGATCTGGCCTGAAGTTTGTCTCCTGCCTGTCTGACTATATGTGTGTGAGCGTGTGTGTGTGTCGTTGGAAACCAGCCAGACCCTTTTTTTGTTTTGTGATGTCAACATGTTGTTCCAAGATCTCAGTAATTGTGTTTCCATCGACGTTAATGCCCATTATGATGAATAAAGAACAATCGGGCGG
>CAAKHG010038951.1:0-22271 GCA_901007715.1 Dactylopterus volitans | reverse complement strand
ATGTCCAAGCATGCTGCTGGAGGCTGTAATGATGGACCCGCTGGACCATCTGGAGCGGTCCAGAGTGGCGACTGTGGCTGAGCATACTCGATTTGGCTTCATTCCATGGTTCTTTTATACTCGCAAATGTGACTTCAAGAAGTTTTTTTTTTTAAATTCTATATTGTGGGGTTTATTTTCATCAGTTTATCCGAAATGACGCCTCTTTGACGCCTCTTTGGGAAGTTACAGATTTTATTTTGGAGATCCATTCAGCTGACGACAGGAAGTTGCGCACTTTGGACCGTTTGGAGGTGAAACCTTTGTCAGCATGTGACAAGCGTGGTGCTTTTTGTTTTGGAGACGGGATGTCTGATGGAAACGGAACCGTGGTTTGGGCTCGTCCTTGAATTTCCTCCGGTAGCAAACATTTGCCGAGTGGATCGTCTGTGCGGTGGCGAATTCTGGGCTGCGGATGGGCGCATCAGGCATCTACGTTCTCAAGACTAGCACAAACTCGCCGTCGGGTGGTCCTGAGCAGGCAAACTCTCAATTTATAAAGTAAAATCGCTGAGTTTCTAGATGGTCTGGACTCGGAACAACGGAACCTTGCCACAGATGTGATTTGCGAGGGATGTCTGATCTGTTCATGGCGATTATTGCCATGAACAGATGGCAATAATCTGTTCTTCCAGGGGAGATCTTCCCCCGGAGAACTGCGATCCGTTTCCACCGTTCTTCACGGATCGTCTGTTCCTGCTTTTTGTACTTTTTAACACCAGTTGTCTCGATGGCAGATAGTCAAGAGTCAGAGCGCGTTTACTATCCACCTGGCCGTCTACGCAGCTGGAACATGCTTGGATCAAGACTCCACTAGGTGGAGCTCACCATAAACTGCTGCTAGCAACTAGTAGAGCATCACCTCAAGAACGTCGGGTTTTAGCCGCCCGCCAATACACTGCCCACTAAACTGAGCAGTAAGCAACTGGTCTTCAGACCCGCGGTGGCCCAGGAACACTGAACGTGAATCTGGAGGGACCTTCTGATGTCATAACTGATGTGTCTGGTTTTGTTTCAGTTAAGCTGCTGAAAGAGGAACTCACCAGGCTGCTGAACTGCCAGCACCTCACTTGTCTTCCCAGCAAGAGTCCAGAGCTGCTGACCTCGGGCAGCAGTAAGGACACGTTATGATTATCAAGATTTTAGAAAATGATTTTGGCAAACGAATGTTCTGAAACTCAGGCTGGATTCCAGTCTGAATTTTGTATGGTGACGCACTCATTTTATGCTCCCGACAGCCAAATCCAAGCCTAAGCCTAATGAAGCTTCGAAGGAGGTAAGACCTGGGGTGCTCGCGAAGACGTATTCCAGTGCCGGATGTGGTCATCGTCTCCAGGATCCACTGATGCTGTGTTGGTGATATGGCAGTTTTTCAACAGACTGTACCTGTCTGACATGGAGACTCCTCCCATTCAGAATTGGAAGGAGTTCCAGGCCATGAGGGAGCGAGAGCCTCCTGACTGCTGGGAAATGGAGCTCCCGGATGGGCCCGCCTCCCCGCAAGCTGCAGTCCATAAACCGTGGAGGGGAGCTGCCACCCTCGTCCCCAAGGTCCCCGTTCCTAACAAGAAAGAGCCTGCTGGTGGCAAACAGGTGAGGCGGACCTGCGCGGGCGCTAGCTGCCGTTAGCGTGAGAGACACCCGACGATTTAAACGTTGGACCTCCTGAGGAGTTGTGGTCGGGGCTCCATGACAATTCGTACCACAGTTACAATCTCAAAACGAGTAACGCTCCGTCTGTGGGAGTGGAAACGTTTGGTCTTTTGACGGGACGATCGGTTCTACCTTCATGCTCCTGGTCGGCCTCATTAGCGTTGGTGACGGGCAAACCCCAGCAGTTGTTGAGCTATGCTACGATTGCTAATGCTAACTTGCCTTAACTTGATTTCTCTTCCCTTCCTCTATCAACATCCGCTTGGGTTTCTCGTCTTGTCTGTTGTGTCCGTTGAGACGTCAGTGAGGTGGTTTTGTGCTGCTCCAAAACGGGTCCACAGCATGATTACCCGGGTTTGGTTTATGAAGTGTCACCTGGTCTAAGAGCAGGAGTTGTGCGGGGCCACGACGGATGGCGGCTTCTCGTTCCCCCTCTCATTCTGCTGGCATCATAACTTGTTTGTGTTGCATTGTCCATACATTTTTTGGGGGGTTTTATGAGGATGAATCGGCAGTGTGGTTATTGGTGGAAAAACAAGACAAACGCTGCAATAACTGAGCTGAGGGGACGCTTCAGTCATGGTTCGCCCAACCAGATTAGAGCGCATCGCATGGAAGCAGCCGGCCCCAAAACCTTCGCTAAGAATGAGGAGGTGCCCGTGTTACTTGACCAAGGGAGGGGAGAACCGAGAGCGGCGAGAAGGTTCCACGTCTGCTCATTCACACGTCTGCAGGCGGCCAGTTGCATAATGATCAGTCACGAGACGTTCAGCGGGATTTGGGTGTCACAGTCGTGAGTGCGTGTTCATGCTTGCCTGCTTCTTTATCACACGAGCGAGAGGCGTTTTTAACGGTGACAAGCCGATGATGTTCAGCAGCAGCTCAGATGAAGAATAAACGTTCTTTTCCCCCCAGAGAAAAGAGAAGAAGGCCAAAGGAGTTCGGAATGCGAAGTCGGTGAGTACAAAATGGAGACGCTGCCATCCAGCGCTCGGGTCCCCGCCCGCCGCTCCGTCTCATTTCTGGTTCTGCGCTGATCACACGTAAAGAGGAGACCGCCAGGACGGTCGGCGTGACGCAGGCGTCGGCTCGGCCGCAGCTGCCGACCTGCCGGCCGCCCGCGCTTCGCCCCTCTGAACCCAGAATGAGCGGTCGAGCCACCATGAAAGTTTCAGAGCCAGCGTGATCAGGCACTTGGCACGCCGGCGCTCACACGCTGCTCAGCATTCCCCGCTAACAAAGGGCAAAGCGGATCACGCTCGCGCCAGCCAGACGGCAGAGCTAGCCGCGAGGCCGTCGCCTCGCTACCCGCCATGTCGCCTCTGGCTTTCTTTTTTTTCTTTTTTTTTCCCCTGAAACCTGGTGTGCTTCTTTTTGGAGATGCACCATATTCAGGTGCATTTTTTTTTTTTTTATCAAGGTAAAGCCAAGATATTTATGCCCAAAGACATTATGTAGATGTGTAGCACCTCTTGGTTTAACTTCACGTGTTATATTTGCTCAAATCTGCCACCTGAAGAGCTAAAGATCTGCAAACATTAAAGAGAAATAACATCAGAATCGGCACATTTGGGCATTAAAGCCGTTCCCGCCTGTGGCCATCACATGGTTTAATTCTTCCATTAACTGCACTAAGTACACCGAGCAATATTTTGCAGACTTGTACCCACCCATGACTACAATCATACTGATAATGCCGCTGTGTTACATATTTCTTGGCTCCAAGATGCCCTTTACATTTCTTGTCCACCTAAAAGAGCTTCTAGTGATTGGTTTATAAATATATTTGATTTTCCATACTGTTCATACTGGGTCAGTTCTGTTTTGTAATTGTTGATAGATAAATATATATAGATGGACACAAATATTTGTTGCATCTTAGCACTTCCTTCCTGTATCTTTTTATATTTCTTTATACCTAAATATAGCCACTTTGACTGACCATACAAATTCCTCCAGGATTAATGAAGTATTTGATTCTTAAAAAGCTGAAATGGAATTGGCAAAAAATATGAACGAGTGCAGCAGGGGGAGTTCCTTTACAGGAAACATGAGGACATCTCGACCGTTTGCCAGCAGGTCGTGGCCATGGAGGTGCCCGTGGAGGTTTTCAGCTCGCCGTCAGACTTGCCCAAAGACCCCATCCTGAGGAAGCAGCACTTGGAGGACCTGATGACGAAGATCCACGGCTCCTTCAGTTTCATGCAGGTGGGTTTCGGTTATTTGCACCAACTAGTAATCATCTCCTGGGGGAGAGGGGAGGGTTACCACCGAATAAGGAGTGAAAGATTTATCTGCTGTGACTTGATAACCCCGTTCAGGACTCCCTCCTGGATGGTGAAAACTCCCCGACGAATGGCCACCCCAGACTGAAGAGACGTCCCTCTGGATCTCCGTCTCCTTTGGGTAACGTGGAACAATTGAACGGTCTCGTTAAAGGTCACGTCAAAGCTGCAGCACTTTGATCAGCCAGTTCCAGTTCTGTGTCCTTTCTCACTGTAAACGGTCGCAGTTTAGCAGCGTAACACGAATGCTAATGAAAGCTGACCTGTAAAGCGCTCGGACGTCTGAGGTCACAAGAGTTGCCCCGTCGATCATGTGATTTTTAAGATGCCATTAATGTTCTCTATAAATTCCTGTAGCACGATCAGATCTGAGGAGCCCCGTTGAAGCGAAGCATGTAAGCGCTTATTTTCTTGGGTCTCATCATTCGAGTGCGACTGAAATGTCCTGGTCATGACTGCAGCGTCACCCTCTGCACCCCCCCCTCCCCCCCCCTCAGTCCACGCCGCTGCCGACCAGGCTCCTTGAGCGCAAGGCCAGTCTGACCAACGGGGACCCGACCCTGGAGAATTACGAGCTGGAGCTCTCCTCGAAGGACCTACCTCACGTAAGGATCGGTGCGCCCTGGTTGAACGGCAGCGTCCAGTAAAACCCTGCGTTGTTGACATGTTGCTGCCCCTTCAGGAGCCGCTGCACTTGGCAGAAAGAAAGAAGTTTCCCTCGCCGCCGTTGTACCGTCGGGAGTCGACTATCAGTCTGGACAGGAGTCGTCCTTGTGTAAATGAGCGTTCTTGGCCACCTCCATGAGTCGGAATCCCGACGTTCCGATTGGTCTAACCCTTTAAACCTTTGCCTTTCCCCAGACGCCGGTGACTGAGTCAAGGAAGCAGTCTCCCTGCAGCAGGGAGCCGTCTTGCGCCGCCACTCCCCCCCCAGGACAGGCCTTCTCCACACCCCCGGCCAGGCGAACTCTCACATCGGCACAGTTTCAGAATCTGCAGTCAGTAAGTCTTCGGGAGTTTGATGCTGTTATGATATGATGTTCCCTCAGTGCTTTACTTTATCGTATTCATATTGGCGCAGTATTTGGATACTTGATCACTTCTGGAGGTGTTTAAAAAAAAAACGTTCTGTAATACCCCTCTCAGACAGACACAGTTCTGGTTCTGGAGTCTCGGAACCTTGATGCTTTCTGGTGAACTAGCCCACATACACACCAGTTTAAATGAAACCACAGTGCCTTACTCAGGCAGAAGTATTACCACCACGTCCAGCTCCACCTCCTGAGTCTTTTTTGCTGTCCCAGTGTTCCTTCTTCAGTTTCTTGAGGTCATTAATGATGAGTTCTGGGGTTGCGGTGAACCAGCCTTCGCCGTCTCTTCCACAGATTCAGCATCTAACTCAGTCTTCCTTGAGCTACCAACAAACATCTTGTCTCCTCAGCAGACCACTGCCCATTCTTCTTCTCCATACTTCCCTCCTACTCGTCTTTCCCACCCACAATGATACACCCACTGATGTCATGGTTTGCGATAAAAGAAACGGCTATTTTTGTTTCAAGCTGAGATCCAACTTTTCAGGTTCCAAACATTTTGTGCCAGTTTGAACGCGCCGGCCGGTTCAAAATGAAGTCTTAGGCAGATGAGACCAGGCATGGAGCCCTGCCGGTGTGAGGCAGGCAGAGTCTGGCACACTGCACAGGATGAGGGTCACATGACGGACAAATAACCAATGATGTCTGCTGGCGACCATCCAACTGCTAACCAGGCTTATGCTAGTTTGGCTGCTGCCTGAATCTGTCCCCCTGAATGTCATTGGTCTTGCGTGTTGGGGTGGTCCCTCCCAAACAATGCTCTCATCCAAATTCTAATCCTTCATCCAGCTATGCACCAGCACCTACCGAGGCTGCAGGCGTTGGGGTTGTCTGCCCCTTTTTTAATTTGGCACCGACGTCCACTTGGACACGACAAACAGATTTTTTTTTTAGATTTTGGTGGTCCAAAGTCACCAAGACCTCACCAGACAGAAATATGCTGATTTAAATTTAAAATTTCGCACAAATGTTGACTGGTAAGAACAAGGTTCTCAATTCTTTACTTGTCAGGAAATACTTAAAACCGCTGTGCTCACTGCAAATTAATTCACATGAATTACTCCCATAGAGCAAATCGGACGTGAGCTCAGATGCAGAATCAAACGTGTCAGTAAAGGCACCTGAGCTGCCATCTGTCCTCACTGGATCTACGAGGTCCCTTGCGGGTCTGAATATGCTGTCTTGCTTCAAGCTACGTGTCTGTCTCACTGCAGGTCTTCAAGGCGAACGCCTCCTCACCCCAAAACGGGGATGTGGACTACAAACCGGACTGTGCCGTTTTTGCTGAGGCCAGGTTCAGGACGGCCAGTACCCAAACGCCCCCCGAGTTTGCTCCCCCGGACGACGAAGCTCAGCTGGGTATGCCGATCATCCTCATGCTGCCTTGATTGCTGACATGAGCGGTCCATGCCTGAGACACTCTGTGCTCCGTCTCCCTAGTGTACCAGTCTGATTATTCAGTGGGTAATGGTGGACAGATCTTCCTGTCCCCTGGCCAGACAGGTGGAATCATGGGTAGACCTGGCCACTACAGTCGAGGATCTGTGAGAGGTATGGCACGTGGCGGCAAGGGACTGGCACAAACCTTTCGCTCCTCTGGTTGGCATCGAGGTATCTAGCTCTTTTTGGGTTTCTAACTCACCTGCATTTGATTTCCCTCCTTTTGCTTAACACCTGTTCAGGATTGGGCATTGGGGGGGGCAGTCCTGTCACTTCTCTGTAGTACAGCCCGGCGGGCTGGTTCTGATCACTAATGCTGAGTTCTAATACCCAGGAGGAGCGTACATCCCACCGGCTCATCTGAGGGACTCCGGCCCCCTCCTATATGCTGCAAGAGTAAGTGGATCTCTATCCCCTTCACATAGTGGACTTGAAGGTACTTTGACTAGCACACTGGATCTGAGGCTGTCATCCTCCTGTTACTGTAGACACATTTATGGGCTGCAGGAGATAAACATTCTCAGTTTCCTGAATGACGCTATGAGGTTGGCCTCTAGTGGAAGTTCTCTATTTAGAATGTTTTATCTGATATATTTAGAACTATAAATTCATCAAGACAATTTAGTTCCTATTTCAACAGACACAAAAGCTATTAAATAATTGATTTTTGTTTTGGGTTCAGCAATTTTATTCCCTTTTTTATTTGTAAGAAACACGCCGGTTTTCTTTGCTTCACACAGTAATGCACCTGAACACGATTAGCAAAAGCTAGACCAGTAAAGAGGGGTCTCGCTGGGGGTCGAGGGGAAGAGAAAATCGGTTTCGTCTGAGTGAATCTGAACAATTTATGAAAGAGCTGAAATTCATATTCAAGGGATGAGAAGAAAAGCCAGCTTCCAGGACTCCGGACCAGGCTGTCCTCTCAGTTTGAGCTTGCTGAACTGTGGCTGTCGGTACAAAGCACAGGTTACTCCCCAAAGGAATAAATGTAGAGTTCTTTGTTTGATACTGACCTTCAGAAATCTGAAACGGCATTAGACGTGGCCATATCTTAATCCTTTTTTTTTTTTTTCAAAATTTAAATCTCCCAGCTCCCACTCAAGGGGTCACTGAGAACCTTGGTGAATCAATCACTGACTGAACTAAAGAAACTGGTAACTGGAATGAAAAAAGGCAAGTTGCCAGGACAACAACACTTTACACGGATGTTGCATAGATCCACGGATGTGCTGCCTCTTTCCATAATAGCACTGCTTCCATATCATTATATGCTGACGCCGTGCCGTTCTTCCACAAGATGGACGCACCGTTACCTCATATTTCAGATACTTTTGAGATATTTGGTTTCCTGTCTGGTCTCAAATTTAATTGGACAAAAATTGGCACTGGATCCAAGCACGCCACCTGAGCATATTCCTGTTGTCCAACAATTTTTTTTTAAAAGGTATTAATGATCAACTCAGCTCTTGATAGATGGTCCAACCCCCAAAAGTCACCACAAGCTCATGTATGAGCAGACATGATGGATATACAGCCACAGATAAATTTGTTGTCCTCTGTGTGAACTTTGCTGACCCCACTAGATTATTGGGATAAAATACCCTCAATTTCGAAATTTATTTGGGACTGGAACCAACCACGCAAATGGTTGACAAGTGTGTCATAAATTGGATGGGGAGGGCCGTCGGTTCCAAATTTTTAAGAATTTTCGGTCATTTGTTGGACACCATTGTCAGTTTGGCTGAATCTGGACTCGGCTGGATTACTTTCTGCAGATCTCACCAACAAGCAGCAGTGTGACTCCCAGTCCTGGTCCTCGAGGCCCCCACAAACCTATTTTGGAACAGTCTTTTCCAGTCCTGGTCCTCTTTCCCGCACACACCCTGGTTATTGCCAGCTTCTACAGAGGTTGATGATGAGCTGATCATTGGAATCAGGCGTATTGGAGCCGGGAGACATTTGGAACATGTTGCATGGAACACGGAGTTTCCGTTTGTCAGGTTGGGCGCTTGCTGAGGGCTCCAATACTACATGTAAAAGGAACCTTGGAGCCTGATTGTTAACATTCTTCTTACGTTCTCCGTTCTTTATACCCACTCCAAGACTTCCTCAGTTAATCAAGCTCACCCTTTTTTCTGCATCTCCAACTGTGGTCGTCCATGAGAGCCTGTGCAGTAGCACGGACCATCGCTCCACTGGCCACCCGTCCCATGCACCTTATTCTGGACAACAAGGGTCTAAAACGGTGTCAACTATTTTCGCTCCTGAGATATACGTGCTTACTAAAAAGCACTTTGCATTTGGAAGTCGTCACCTGAGGCTCTGCAGTGGGGAGCTTCCGCTCCGCTGGGGGACTAGCGTCTCCAAACTGGATTTGGTGCGCAGATGGACTCGCAGGTCCCTACATGTACGGGGACGCCAGCTTGCGAGGATTTTTTTTTTCCGGCTTCTCTAATGGATGTTGGGGGTGTAGTTGTGCCACGCCCTCCTACCTTGCTTCTCTTGAATCAAGCTGCCTCATTAAAACCGGAATGAAGGAAGGAAAGAATGCATTCTCCTAACGGGCATCTCTGCCGCCAAAGACATTGGAAGCCTCCACACAAGATCCCCAGAATTCGGTGCATTACCACCCATCTACCATTACCATGGAACTATATGGCCAGTGTGGGAGCTGGTTGAGTGTCAGCAAGCCATGGCAGATGGCAATCAATCTCCGTAACTAAAATTCAACCAAGGCTAGAGGTGCTAAATACCCATTGTCTCTATTTTATCCAACCGTCATATTGTCTTTTGCTTGAAGCAAAAAAAATGATACAAAATTGATCACAAAAAGAAGATTCTCTGAGAAAATGATCTCAGTAGCTTTGAACATCGTATCTCCAACTGCCATAAAAGCAGCTGGCTATGTGGGTTTAAGTCGTAAACTCCCTAAAATCTGCCCCTGGTGGCTGGCTGCAATATAGCTAATATGCCCCGCCCCCTCCATGTTAGTGGGCGGGGCTTGAACCAAACAAATCAAATTCACATCTTTTTTTTTTCCTGAAAGATGGGTTTCTGTCATTTCTGGGTAGATTTTATCATACTGATGTTTGGTGCTGTGAAAAGGGGCGTGGCTTCATGACTGCTGCTCTGAATGAAATACAGGAAGTGGTGGAGGCGTTGACGGACTTCTGTTTGGGAATCGTACATGAAGTGGCGAGGACATGTAACACTAGCTTAAATTGTTATTTAATGGTAAACTGATCACCGGTGATTGAGGTGGGCGGGGCTTCAGTGCCACTATCGTTCATCACCTGGACAAGAGGGTGGCGTCTGTATCCGGGAGAAGCATCGTCCAGATAACTTAGATTATGAGCTGCATAGGGTCCATTTCTATTTTTGTAATCTCTGAAGCAGCTGTTTATTCACAATCATAATTCTTTAAAGTGAATTATGTTTTTGCCTCTGATTGTCTTCTCAGGACTCTGGACACCAGCATGGTTACAGACGTGGAGGACGTCACAGCTCCAGCGGTGAGAACTCCAATGTTGCAACTACTCAGAACTCCGCTGCTTGCTGATTGGTGGAATATAACGGCCAAAATATTAGGGACGCCTCTCGGTGTAACCCAGTACAGTTCAACAGCGTCACAAATTACAGCCCCAATAACATTCAGATATGTCAACGCCTCTCTCACACACGTTCAATCATAATTCAACATAAAACTCCAGAAGGGAGAATTGATTGCAGGGCTGTTGTATTATATTCTATGGTGAACATGACGTGGTCATAATGTTATGGCCGATATAGTTTGTGATATAAATCGTCTTCTCCTTTCACCACTCGTCCGGAAGAAGAAATGCAGCTCAAACATAAATGCATCTGGCTGGTCTCCATTGGCTGCTCTTCTTTCTCAGCAGCCTGGAGTGACTCCTCACAGGTGAGCAGCCCGGACCGGGACGGCGTGTTCACCATCATGGACTCCGGTCATGGGGATTCCCTGTCCGTCTCCACCGTGGAGGTCCCGCTCACCCCTCACGGCCACCACCACCACCACCACCACGCCACCCTGCTTCCCATGCAGGTCTACCCGCTCTCCCAGCCCATGCGAGTCGCCTTCACGGCCTCTCGCACCGCCAATTTCGCCCCCGGGAACCTGGACCAGCCCATCGTGTTCGACCAGCTGCACAGCAACCTGGGCGAGATGTACGACACCCACGTGGGCCGCTTCACCTGCCCCGTGAACGGCGTGTACGTCTTCATCTTCCACATCCTGAAGCTCGCCATCAACGTGCCGCTCTACATCAACCTCATGCGCAACGAGGAGGTGATGGTGTCGGCGTACGCCAACGACGGCGCCCCGGACCACGAGACGGCCAGCAACCACGCCATCCTGCCGCTCTTCCAGGGAGACCAGGTGTGGCTGCGGCTGCATCGCGGCGCCATCTACGGAAGCACCTGGAAGTACAGCACCTTCTCTGGCTTCCTGCTGTACCAGGACTGAGGCGCCGGCTCCGCCCCGCGTGGACCCTTTTTGACTTTTGCACTAAATGGTGATTGGACTGACGCGTCAGTGTTGCGTTCAGGCTGCATGCCGCCGCCTGGTTTGGCCGGGAATCGCGTTCACATCGGGAGGCGCGCGAGTGGTCGCACGCGACCGCCATTCCTCGCCGTCACTTGAAATGGACTGTGGCTGCTTGACGTTTACCCCCCCGAAACCCCCCCCCGCCGACTTCGCCCGACCATGCAGTCGATGCCGGCGGCGATCCTGAACCCACCTCGGCCTCGATCGCGTGACCCTGCTGCGACTCCTCCTCCCGTTCAGCGGCTCGCTGGGTTTGCAATGAGAGCTCTGACATGCTGCTATGATGACCTGTGCCTTTTTTTTTGTTTGTGTTTTTGGTTGTGAATGGCTGAATCATAAGTGACTCTGCTATCTGTACTCTGCTTGATACTGAGAGTGTGTGAGGGTGTTGGTGCTGGGTGGTGGGTGTGGTGTTGGAACACTCAAGGTCCGATTGTTGCGCTGAGCGACTGTGTGGAGGCGTGGTTACTGGATGTGCCTCAATAAAACAAGAGCAGTGAAGTGCTTCATCTTGGGTTTTTTTTTAATTTTTTTTACAGACCATCAAACTTGGGGAACTTTAGCTGATCTACATTTTTTTCTTCCTAAAACTGCTCCCAAGGGAGCGACGGTGTCTGGTCTGTCCAGACTGGCCACAGCTCGGATTCCTGAAGGTAATGAAAGGGCAGGATGCTCGTAACTCTGGCGTCGGCCAAGCGCACCGTTCCTCTAATCTCGCTCGGGAACGCCGCCGTCTCCGGCTGAAAAAGACACCTTGTTTAGTTCCGTCAAAAAGCAACAAGACCATTTATGCAGTGAGTCGAAGGCACTTGCGCAAACGTGGCCGTCACCTCACAGGATGGCCTTCGCGCACGGGGACGCATCCCCTTGGTTCTGCTTCAGAACTTTTCTACCATCAAAGTGGGGAAATTCCTCTTCCTGCCACCAGGGGGCGTCTGGCTGCTGCTGGTCGAGCGGCGACCTCGATCAAGGCGCACGAGCGAATGGAATCCAAGTTTGCTAGAGCGGATAGGCGTTGGGGGTTCGACGGTAGCGGTGGCCAGCTGATTGAGTCGGACCATGTGACGTCATCCAGATGAAGCTAATGTGTGGAATGACGATGGTGGTCTGGGCTGCTCAGTTTACTCATTTGGGGATAAGCAATGAACCAGTTCCAGGAAACACTGGAGAGGGCGGGGCGATGGGGTGTTAGCCGACATGGATTTGGACCTTGGGCTACAAATGAAAATATTACTGACGCAAAAACGGCACACCTGAATGCACCATCGGCTGCTAATGGTGTTTTTAAATCCTTTTAACCCGCGAATCACATTGTTCTAATGCTTGAAAAGTATCCTCCGAATGAAAATACGAGTCAGTTGAGGTGGTCCAGGCGTCGGGTCGGGATTCTTCCTGGACACGTCCCACCGGGAGGAGGCCCCTGGGACGCACTGGAGTCTCTCCAGCCAGGAGACATCGTCTCGATGTCTCCTGGCTGGCCTGGGAAGGCCTTGGTGTCTCCCCAGAGGAGCTGGTGGAAGTGGCAGGGGAGCCGAGAGTCTGGATTTCACTGCTGGAACCCTCCCAACCCCCCTCGAGACCCGGATAAGCGGAAGAAGACAAGAATGCTCAGCTGTTTGAAGACATGATGGAGAAGCTTAAAACGTTTTCATAGTCGAGAAATTGAGACGATTGGACTGGCTCTGAAACCAGCTCCTGCTGCGCAGCACATGTTGCATTCATCAGTCAAAATGTTAATATTTTTTATATTTTTTAAATTTCTATTTTTAAAAGAGAGAAAAACGTTAAGGTTCCTTTGTTCATCTTATATTCATCTTAAGATATTCGGCTTTTTATAACAAATGCTGCTTTGATGCAGATATATGCAGGTACCATGGCAACCACATTTATTTGTATATACTCATATGTATGTATCCATGTATACATACATGGATACATACATATATATTCATACATAAATATATACTAGATTCATTCAGCAATTCCATTCTGCTCTTTGCATTAACGCATATCTTCTGAATAAATTTAATTATGTAATTTTTCTTCCGTTCCCATTTTGCTGGCCAGTTGCTTCTATATACTTGTATGCATAGATATGCAAACCATTTATTTAACTTTTTTAAATTGACTTCATAAAATGTTTCTCCCATTCTGCTTTTTCATACATAAGTATGAAGACGTAGTTAAACAGCCAAACACATAAGAAGCGGAATTAAAGCAATTGATTTTTCTCTGGAAAAAGTTTTATTTTAGAAAATAAAAACATTATACATATATCTGCAGCTATATACAGAACTATGACAAAATAGTTTTTTTTTATACTTATATATATATATATATATATATATATATATATATATATATATATATATATATATATATATATATATATATATATATATATATATACATACACACACACACACATACATGCTCTCTTTCCAGGATATGAAGTATAGTTTATATATGTATAGTTTATACACACACATACATACATGCTCTCTCTCTCCAGGATATAAAGTATAGTTTACATATGTATAGTTTATATACATACATACATACATACATACATACATACATACATACATACATTCTCTCTCTCTCCAGGATCTAAAGTATAGTTTGCATATGTATAGTTTATATACATACATATATATGTATATAAATTATACTTGTATAAACCGAAAACTCTTCATATTTCTCTCTAGTCTCCAGTTTCACGTCGTTGCAGATCTCACTGGCTTCTGCGATGGTGGGCCGCCTGTCCTGCAGTGGCGGCCGTGAGACGCTGGGGGGCGGCAGAGCTCCCGCGGCGTCTCCCGGCGGCACGGAGCCTCAAATAGGTGCGTTCCAATAGGTGCCGTCTGCGTGGAGGTGGAGGTGGGCGGAGCCTCCGTCTGACCGTCAAGCTGGAGTGAACAAGCGCGGCGACTCTCGCTGAAGATAAGTTCAGGAAGTTGGCCTCCATCGAGTCCGACTTTTATTTTTACCGTCGGGACCGGAAGCAGTTTGTGTGACTCCGGATGTGTCGGTGTTCGGGCCACAGTGAACGCAGAGCACCGGAACGCTCGGCGGAATCGGGGGCAGCCGACGTTAGCTGGCGCTGCATGTCTGTGGGTAGCTGAAGCGGGCGGAACCGCGGAACCGAGCTCACATGGACCCCAACCGGATCATAACGGCCCTGAAAGGGACCATCGACCCGAATCTGCGGGTCGCGGCGGAGGAGGAACTCAATCAGGTGGGTGTTTGCACCGACGGGCACCGCGGAGCCTTCTGCCCCAGAAATGACGCATTGTTGGAGGCGGGCAGGCCGTGTTCGGGTCGGGGAGCTCGCCTGGGGCCTGCTGGCTCCTCAGCCCGGTTCGGGGGGTGGTGTTTGGGGGTAGTCGGGGGGGCTGGGCCAGTGGTCAGCTGGTTCCTGGTTCCTACGGAGGAACAATGGGAGTCAGACGTGACAGCCATCACCGAGCGGCGGCGGCAAACTTTCCCGGGATGCCGCCGAGGAAGGAACCGACCACGACAACCAGCCGGAGCGTCGGCAGGAGCGATGGAGGGGACAGTGAACGCACCGCAGGCTGGCGGAGCCGCGAGGCCTTCAGGGACCCCGGCAGCTGCTCATCGCTGCTGAAGCTGCGCTGAAACTACCAAGTGAAGCCGAAGTTGCCTGTGCGGCTGCTCGTGAGAGGCGAGCTGGTGCTGATGTCCAGCCAGGAATCTGCTGGGGGAGCGATTCTCATTTAGCCCCCCGAACATGGTTTTAATGATCATCAGCTGAAGCTTTAAGCTGAAACACCAAGAGATTTCGCTTGAGCCAGTAAATGTTTGGTCATAGTGTTTATTATTCTTATTATAATTATTATTACCGATTCATTAGCTGTTAATCAGCTCGTCGATTCATTGATTATGAATGAAAATGCTGATTGGCTCTGGTGGATTCTCAATAGAAGTTGATCTTGGGTGATAATCAGGAAGCCGGCCTTCAGTTTGCGAGGTCTCGACCTCTCGCCACCTCTCGCGACCTCTGCAGCATCCGGCGACCTGGTGACTGAAGGTCATCACTCGGTTCTGATGGCTCCAGTGGGCGGAGCCTGCGGTCACGACTGTGAAAATGCTGAAAGAGGCCCAGACGGCGTCAAAGTCACAATCACCTCCAGTGTTGATTCATCCGCTGAATATTGATTTTTTAGGGGGATCAAAGACAAACTCCCACACAAATATGTAAAACGAGGTCATAGGTCATTCTTAGGTCATAGGTCATGCCCCCCCCCACCACCACCTTCCACCGAACTCCAACAACAGAGGCGGAGAGCACACATTCAGTAACAGTGTAACGTTAAGTTGGATGAGCTAATGCGCTCCTGAATGACAGCATGTCCGGACACCGTGAATAACACAACCGGTCCACAATTATCCTGAACTAACAATAACAACCCAGTTTAGAATTGTTAACGCTCACCAAGCTAAGAAGGTTCAGTTACCTCTCTTGTCAGCTTCCACCGTTAAACTTTTATTCGTCTGGTGTTTTCGAGACGTTGACGTGTGAGCAGGCAGCTGCTAAAGCCCTGAAGCTAACCTCCACCTATGGAAGCTAACCTCCACCTATGGAAGCTAGCCTCCACGTATGGAAGCTAACTGCTAGCAGCGACGCTCACGCCACAAACGGACGTTCTGCCGAAGCCGAATCCAGCCCACGGCCCTCCTTAGCCCCGCCTCCTGATCCAAATATGGTCACCTCCAGGTGCGTCCGACCATCCAATTACGGTCTGAAGGAGGAGACGAGAGATCCAGGCTGAAACATCCTCCGGTTCCTCGGTAACACCAGAGATGTCAGTGGTGATGTCACTGGTGCCTGAAGAGGGACAGACTCGTCCATTGGGACACGCTGATTGGACAAACCGGAAGCTCCTCCTCTCGCTGTCGCTCACTTATCATCTTTGTTGGCCTTGATAAAAAAACTGATGCGTGAAGAATCTAAATTTGTGGCCGCAAGGAGGTTTTTAAGCAGTCAAACGCCTCTGAGCCTTCCGTCAACAACATCCGGCGCTGATAATGTGTGAAACATGAATTCAGCGATTCAGAAATGTAACCGGATCTTCCGCCGAGCCGGAGCGAAATTGTCCCGGCAGTTTTTTTTTTTTGTTCTGCTCCCAGAGTGGCGCCTCGCTTTAACGCGGCACACGCGTGGGACACGGGCAGCTGCTGGGTGGACGCGTGAATGTGTGCGGGCCTTGCGCTGGTGACGCCGCTCTGCTGTGTTTCAGTCCTACAAGATCATCAACTTCGCCCCGACGCTGCTGCAGATCATCGTGTCGGAGCAGGTGGAGTTTCCTGTTCGCCAGGCAGGTAAGACTCCGCCGCCGCCGCCGCCGCCGCCGCCGCCGGATTTGTGTGAGCAAGGCGGCCGGTTGTCAGTTATTAAATCCAAGTGTAAGACCTTTAAATTAAGTCCCGTTTGGGAACCTGAAACCGGGGAGCAGCCCTCTCACAAGGGAGCAGCAGCAGCAGCATCACATGGTGACGCGTCTTACTCGCGCTGACGCTCGCTGGCTGCGTTTGCAACATGGGCGGACCCGATCGGCCGCCCCCGGTCCCGGTCCTCTGGCGTCACATGAACGGGTCCCTACCAGGGTTCTCCAGGGCTGATCCTGTGAACCTTCAGTGGTCCCCCGATTCATGAAGCACACGATGTAACGTGTCCTGCACTTTAGACGTTAGTAGAACATGTCAACAATGTGAAATAAAGAGGATCCCAGGTTTTCACTGTGTGTGTGTGTGTGTGTGTGTGTGTGTGTGTGTGTGTGTGTGCGCGCGTTTGTGTGTGTGTGTGTCTGCGCGCGTGTGCAGCGGCCATCTACCTGAAGAACATGGTGAGCCAGTACTGGCAGGACCGGGAACCGTCTCTGGGCAAAGTCGTCTTCCCCTTCAACATCCATGAGAACGACCGGCAGCAGATCAGAGACCACATCGTGGAGGGCATCATCCGCTGCCCGGAGTCCATACGGTACACACACATACACACACACACACACCCTTGAGTTGAGGTGTTGAGTTCAGGTGCTGAACGGCGAGTGGGATCGTCTGCCCCGGCCCGCCAGTCATCTCAGAACATCCCACAGGCCGACCTGACCTGCTCTGATGCAGGTGATGTCATTCCCTGTTTGCAGAGCCCAGCTGACCATGTGTCTGCGCGCCATCATCAAACACGACTTCCCCGGCCGCTGGACCGCCATCGTGGACAAGATCGGCGTCTACCTGCAGTCGCAGAACAGCGGCAGCTGGTACGGAAGCCTGCTGGCGCTCTACCAGCTGGTCAAGACCTACGAGTGAGTCGCCCGGTCACGTTCCTCAGAGGTCACCATGCAGAGTCTTCAGTACAGGTGTCGTGGACGCTAACTGTCACGTGATTGGCTGGTGGTGGAACACAGCCGTGAGGTCGCTGTAATCAGAGCACTGATGCTGCCGTCTGCAGCTTTGCTGGTAGAGAAGATCCAAAGAGCTAAAGGGGCCTCCAGCACTTCCAAGATGTTTCCCAGACAGTTGGAGACAGGAAAAGAAGCACAAACGCTCCTCTGTGTGTGTGTGTGTGTGTGTGTGTGTGTGTGTGTGTGTGTGTGTGTGTGTGTGTGTGCGTGTGCGTGTGTCCCTCAGGTACAGGAAGGCGGATGAGAGGGAGCCTCTGCTGGCAGCCATGCAGATCTTCCTTCCCAGGATCCAGCAGCTCATCAGCCAGCTGCTTCCTGACGCCACCATCTTCTCAGTCCTCATCCAGAAACAGATCCTCAAGATCTTCCACGCTCTCGTGCAGGTACCTGCGTGTGTGCAGTACACAGTATAACGAATATCCAGTATTAGCGCTCATGTACAGAATATACAGTGTTGCTGCGGATTTACAGCAGAATATACGGTATTGATACTCATATAAAGTAGAATATACAGTATTAGCACTCATTTGTACAGTGTGAATTGTGGTGATGATGCCGATGATGATGCCGATGACCTTCATCTTGCAGTACTCGCTGCCTCTCCAGCTCATCAACAACACAGTGATGACTCAGTGGATGGAAATCCTGCGAGCCATAATGGACCGAGACGTCCCCCCTGTAAGAGACACACACACACACACACACACACGTCAATGTGTACATGCAGAACCCTTCCAGACGTGGGTGTGTGTGTGTTGTGCGTGTGTGCTAGGAGACGCTGGAGGTGGACGAGGACGACCGTCCCGAGCTGGCGTGGTGGAAGTGTAAGAAGTGGGCGCTGCGCATCCTCACCCGGCTGTTTGAGCGGTGAGTGGGCGGCGGCTGGAGCGCCGGGCAGACTCCAGGTTGGTTGGTGGAACCTTCTCCAGCGTTCTGACCTGTGCGCTTCCGTCGGCAGCTACGGGAGCCCCGGCAACGTAACCAAGGAGTACTTTGAGTTCGCGGACTTCTTCTTGAAGACGTACGCGGCGGGAATACAGCAGGTAAACGGGTGTCTGGGAGGCCGAGGGGCACGCCGGTTCCCTCGCTGCTCTCGCGGTTCTGATGGTTCTGCTGTGCGTCCAGGTCCTGCTGAAGGTGGTGGACCAGCACCGGCAGAGGCACTACGTCACCCCGCGAGTCCTGCAGCAGTGCCTCAACTACCTGAACCAGGGCCTGTCTCACTCTCTGACCTGGAAGCAGATGAAGCCGCACATGCAGGTCGGACATATCCGAAGTGTGTGTGTGTTTGTGTGTGTGTGCAGCTTGTGTAACTGTGACTTGATTCAGGTCCAGGTCTCCACGCGTGGCTCAGATCAGAGCAAAGACGGCAGATTAAACTCATCATATCTTCTATTTGTTAAAGACATTAAAAATTATGTTGAAGAGAAGATTTATGGAAACTGGAAGATCCTCCACTCATAAAAGTAGTGTAGAATGTACAGTATTTGTAACGACATAGCATACAGTGTAAAGAATTTGTACACATGTAGCGCAGAATACAGTGTTTGTGACAATATAGCTTACAATATATAGTATTTGTACACACAGAGCATATGATATGCAGCGTTTGTACATGTATAGCGTGGAATATCCAGTATTTGTACACTTGTAGGCGGTGATGAGCTCAGACTCACTTTTCAGACTCACCAACAATTTGATTTTTTTGAATAAACATACTGGAAATTCGGTAAAGATATTGAAGTTAAAAGGAGTGAATGAAACGTTTTTAGAAGGTGAAAATGATCAACAGACTCCGAGTTTAGTCGCCGCCGTCGGTGAATGAAACCTTCCGTTTTTTTGGTTCCCGTGGTTCTTGCAGACCATCTGCCATGAGGTCATCTTCCCGCTCATGTGCTACAAGGACGAGGACGAGAAGCTGTGGCAGGAGGACCCGTACGAGTACATCCGCATGAAGTTCAGTGAGTACTGGGCGCTCCGCCCACACCTCGCCGCTGACGAGCCCCGAACCCTCGCTGACGCGCGTGTTAGGCAGATGAGCACAAAGAACTTAGCATGCATCGACCACACGCCCTTTAGCCCCGCCCCTCCGCTCTAGGAGTCCCGGTTCTGGTTGTGGTCGAGGGGCGGTGAGGTGGAGGAGGGTCGGGACACACGTCAGCCTGGGGGTCAGGAACGGGTCCTGGAGGTGTCGGCCCGACTGATGGGGGAAGATTTCAAACCTCTGCCGCTCGTCACGCGCTTCCGAGCAGCAAGGTGGAGGAAGAGGGGCGGGGCCAAAGGGGTGACGTGGGATTTGTGTCTTAATCTGTCAGTTGCATCGTCGTCTTCAGGCCCCTTTAAACCCCCCCCCCCAAAAAACAAAACAAAAACAAAACCTGACGCTGAGGGAGGGGTGGGATCCACGATCATGCAGGGTCATCCAGAGTCATGCAGGGTCACCGAATGCAGCACTTTATTGAGCTACACAAATAGAATTGAATTGACTTGACTTGACTCATCCGGTGTGCCGGGGTGAATGAATGGCGTTTGGCTGCTGAGCATTGTGGGTAGATGTGCTCCGGGTTGTTCCCATTGAAGAATTTCTGCCGCAGGTGCGTAAAAGATCGTGTTATCAAAGCAGCTGAACAGCTACTGAACATTTATTGATCTGATATTGATGGACGTTGAACTGGAGGATGACAGTCTTCTAGAGACGCCTCACTCTGTCGGATTGCTGGAATTACACAAACACCGTTGAACATCTTACCTCATAGATGATCTTTGTCTGAGCTCACGTATATATACAGTCTATACACACACACACATGCGCGCGCGCTATCAACCCCTTTGAATATGACGCGATGATCATGACTGGAAGCTAAAAACATTCAGCGAGCGGCTAGTGAGCGTTTGCCTCGCCGCCGTCCGACCAACCAGCATCGCCAGCATCGGGGGTCCCTCCCACCCCACTGACCAATCGTCTTTCACCATCACACGCTCTGGTTTTTTTGGAAGTCGAGAGCCGCGGAGAGACGCTGCAGCGGCTTTAAAGCGCCGGCAGTCAGCCATGTTTGTGTTCCAGACCTCTATGATGACCACGCCCTCCCCGCCACCGCCGGCCAGAGCCTTCTGTGTAAGGCCGCCCGCATGCGAAAGGAGGTGAGGAAGGGGGGGAGGAGTCTTGTTGGAGCATTCGCATACAGCATCAGCCGTTTCCTGGCGTAACCTTTGACCTTCCCTCTGCCAGGTTCTTCCCCAGATGATGGAGTTCTGCCATCAGATACTGATGGACCCCGCCGCCGACCCCCGGAGGAAGGACGGGGC
Organism: Dactylopterus volitans; assembly: GCA_901007715.1. Taxonomy (NCBI): domain Eukaryota; kingdom Metazoa; phylum Chordata; class Actinopteri; order Syngnathiformes; family Dactylopteridae; genus Dactylopterus; species Dactylopterus volitans. The sequence continues at coordinate 1,471 of CAAKHG010038951.1, read as the reverse complement.
GCTGCACTGCGTCGGCGCCCTGGCGGACCTGCTGCTGAAGGTGCCTGGAATTGCCGGCGCGCCGCCGATCAGAACCTCTGAAAACACTCGCGAACGCGCCTCCTCAGCTGTTTTTGTACCGTCTGGTCCGCAGAAGCGGGTGTACAGGGAGCAGATGGAGCTGATGCTGCAAAACTACGTGTTCCCTCTGCTCAACTCGCCGCTGGCGTACCTGCGAGCCAGAGTGAGTCAATGCCAGTGTTTCTTTAAATATGGCCGCATCCAGTGGTGGATTCATAGACGTCAACCCCTCACCTAACCTAAGGAGAAACTACGGTGGCCTGCAGGGTCATTCATACGATGCAACCACTTATTCACAGGCAGAAACGTGTCCTGCAGGGAATCCTGGGTAATACTGAGATGCTGTAGGAAGCATCTCAACCACTAGGTGGCTCGTTCGCGTGCTTCTTTACAGCCGTTAGAAGTCCAAATATCTGCATTTTATGACTCCGGCTTTTCTGTATTTTCATCACATTTCATGAGGAGAGTTTTTTTTTTTTTTTTAGGATCACTTGAATCAAGCAGGAATTACTGCAGTAGAAGAAGAAATGTGACGTTCACCTGGACCGTCACAGTAATCACGCACGAGCCGCACAAGTGCGTCAGTAGATGGCGCCACAGACCTGCAGGCACACGCTCCTGATGTCCCGTCACGGTGGTGTTCTCTGGGTTCTGTTTTTGAGTTCTAGTGGCCATCTTGACCTCAGACACGTTCCCCGTATGAAGCGTTTGTTTGTAGAGGAATAAATCAGACCGTCTCGGTGAGGCTCAAACTGCCTGAACATGAAGTTTCACTGGCCTCGTTCTGCTGCCGCCTCAGGCTGGCGGGCCTGGTGGGAGGAGCTTAGCGGCGTTGGCGGCAGGCGGCGGAGTGCAGGCGGCGTGAATCTGTGCTGACGAAAGACTGTGTCATCGGCAGTCCTGCTGGGTGCTGCACTGCTTCAGCCCGCTGCGCTTCCACGACGAGCTGGTGCTGAGGAACGCCGTCGAGTTGGTCAAGCAGGACCTGGTGGACGACAAGGAGATGCCGGTGAAGGTGGAGGCGGCCATCGCTCTGCAGACGCTGGTCAGCAACCAGGAACAAGGTCTGTGGAGGAAGCTGGCCGTGAGTTTAATCAGCCGCTGCTCACCGGAGCTTCCGATGAGACTCCGGATCGGATCAGATGTTTGGATAAGCCAGGTGTCGTCGCGAGGCCGATGGCGCGTCGCCTGGCGACCGATCGCGCACTGATGGTGACGCGTCAGTCAGTCGCCAGGTGACGCGCGCCTGATCAGGTGTCGATCGCGCGTCACCTGGCGACTGATCATGTTTATAACTAGAATTCATCTGAAAGGGAAGAGGAGACAAAATACAGACACACTCGTCTTTTTTAGAACGCCCTGAAATCCTGTGTGCGTCTGTGTGTGTGTGTGTGTGTGCGCGCGCGTGTGT
>CAAKHG010038950.1:0-10955 GCA_901007715.1 Dactylopterus volitans | reverse complement strand
GCCCCATTAATTTTTTTTTTTTTTTTTTTTTTTTAATGACACACAGTAGTAGAAACACATAGAGGTGAAAAAAAAACAAGATCTTTTTTTTTTTTTTATCTTTCAATGAATTTCAACATCTTTCCAGAAACGGTGTGGTCCTTGGACCCCCCCTGTTCTCCCTGATAACCCCCCAGGATTGTGCCTGTCTGGTAACGACACCTAATTGGCTTATTTACAGATCTGCACAGTTTTCCTCTTCATAGTCGTCTTTCGTGGCTGGCGTCCAGCCCGTCCTTCATTAGTCAAATCCAGTGTGAGACAAAATGGATCCCGAATGTCTCAAATGAAAAACAATTTAAAAAAAAGAAGAAAAAAAAAAGAAGCGGAGATCCAGGTTCTGCTTTCCCCTCCTGTTCTGTGTGAACTGCTCAGGAATCATTCTGGTTCCCAGTGCCCAGCGATTGGTCCGTTCCCAGGTACCGGTTCCATTGCAACATGATTCCTTGTGCCGCAGTTGCCGCTGGTTGTCGGTCGCGGCGGCGCTTTCCGCAATCTCATGAGGAAAATGTTGACCTGGGTGGTTCCGCTGTCTCCTCGGACCGGATGGGTGTGGAGGAAAGTGGACCGCGAGCGACGGCGATTTGGGAAGTGGGGGAGTCATCTTGTGAGCAAATAACCTTTTGAATCCCACCTTAGCCATGCCAATAATCCGCTGGACGCTTTTTTCCACCAGGTTCTGGGCGGTGTCGCGGCTTTCCATAAAAGCTGCGGTGACATTTACTTTGGAGTGACCGTTTCTCAGCGCCGCGCCGCCGGCCGCCGTTATCAGAACACTACGTCTTCCAGCCCAAGGTCAACCGGGCCTCTCCCCGGGAATATATTTCAAGTGGCAGCGAGCTTATCCGACAGCGTGTGCGTCTGAATTAATGCGTCGTTATTATTGGTGTGTCAAGGCTGGCAGCGTGTTGACATGTTTTAAGTATGACATGGGCGGCATGTGATAAATATTTTCGAGTGTCATTACCGGAGCAGCAGAGGAGCATCCAGGTGTGCGCCGAGAGACGCATCCGGGCCCTTCAGCACGACTGCGGCTGGTGAGTCACGAGAGGAAACGTGCGCGCCTGCGACAAAACAGAGCGTACGCCTGCGATTGCGGCGCGCTCGCGGGTCGACCGGGCTGGCTGGTGATTTTAAAGGACACGATGAGGGGGTGAGTTACGGGAATTTAAAGAAAAGCGATCGTTAGCTCCGCAAGGTCGTGGCGACAGTCCGTTCTTTGGGTTAACCAGTTTTCGTGTTGTTCTTTCTCAATTGACCGTCTTATTTCCTTTTTTTTCCGGTTCTAATAACGGCAGGATAATTTGCTTCAGGACAAAAAAAAAAAAAAATGGAGCTAAAACTAGGATCTTAGTGTCGAGTGAGGCCGTCCGTTCTCGCGATGGTAAAAGGCAGAACCTTCGAACCTTAGAACCGTAGCGTGAGAATAAAAGACTTGCAATCAGACATGAGAGAGAGAAGAGTTCAGGGAGGGTGCAAGGAGAGGCCGGTTTGAGAAACACTGCATGGAAATGCGAGGAGCGCTCCAAGGTCCATTCACCTCCACCCCATCCCTCTATGAATTCCTTCACTGGTGCTACAGGTGGGTCACTACACCACAGTGTTCCTTTGTCTGTACGGAGGGGGCGGCAACACGTTGCCGGCTTTCATGGCAGCCTCGGACAAGTATTCCTGGTTTTCGGCCACAGCAGGGCGAATGCGTCCATTCTGCCGGTAGAAGAAGCGCGTGCTGCAGTCCTGCAGGTACTCGGGGTTGTGCAGAGAGGATTTCGGGGGTAGACTGTGCTGCCAGTATTCAGGATTGTCAAATGTGGCCTTCTTGCCCTTCTTATCAAACATGATGGTGTTGCTGGTAATGCCTGAGTGCAAAGCATGTCCTGAATGCCCTGGATGCAGCGTGTGTGATGGATATGACTGGTGGGGGAGGTGGCCGGGGGGCACCACGTATCCAGAGGAGCTGATGGCGTGGCTTGATGTTGACGGGTTGACTGTCTGCGATACTGATTGGGCGGCAGAGGTCCCAGGGCCAGAGAAGGAGACCGCATCAGTCAAGCCGTTCTTCTCCCCCGGGTTAAGAAAGGTGTTCAGGTAAAGTGGCTCGTTGACATACTCATCGGTCCTGTGGGTGGACTGGTTCTTGGCGGCGGCGGCGGCGGCGGCGGCAGCACTGGCTATGTGCAGGGCGTGGCAGCCGGCCCCATCGATCACGGCATGGGCCTCGCCGTTCCTGCGACGCGTTATGAAGGGGTTTTCTTCTACAGGGTTGATGTAGTCTACAAACAGAGAAACGGTTTCAAGATTAGTCCAGACCCTGTTCCTCAGAGCTCAGCTGATCTTTGCTGCAGGTCGGTTGCTCTGGAGGTGATTTCAGAGTCCTCAGAATGGAGACCACGCTGTTGCAGCCTGTCACGGCCTATTCACTGTCATGAATAAGTCTCACTCTTACTAACTCACTAAGTTGATAGACAGATACAGAGATGCTCAGAACAGTCAAAGTAACCTGAGTTGTTCTTGTCTCTCATGGCGGTCGTATATACGTCCTGGTCCTTGTCCCCTTTGGCTCCTCGTTCTGCCAGGAGGCCGGTCGGGTCGGCGCTGTAACGCTGCCCGCTGCTGTCCTCCCCTCCACCTTGCCGAGCCATAAGAAAGAAAAGGAAGAAACAAGGAAATTATGGCAAATCTGTGTCCCCCTTCTTATGCAAATGACTGCGGCAGACACATTACTGCCTCTTAGACGGAACCACTGTGTCTGAGACTCATATTTTTAGGGAAGAATCACAGCCAAAAAGCCTTAAGATCACCTATCAAGGCACGATGTTATCAGTGGTCTGAGTGGCCATCTTGATCTAAATGTGACTGTGTTGTGAAATGCAAAAAATATCATAACATACATACCGGCTATTAAAAGTATATAGTTTACTGATGTACAAAAAAAAATGTCTTTATAAGACTGTTGCTATAATTATAGAAGTGAGATATGTACATTGCTGTGCAAATATAAATACAGTAACCAGACTCAGTTGTATCGCTAATTACAACAATGCACACTAAATTACCATCATTTCTTAATTGCGTCCAAAAAAAAATGCATCAGCTGATTCTGTGTTTACATTGCTACTCCATCATCAGCACACTGACCTCATGTGCAAGTTCGGCTTGTGACACACACACAGTCATGTCTACTGAATATTATTATTATTATTACTATCATTATTGTACTTTCTACATCTCTTGAATAACACTCTGCTCTACCTTGTCCTGCGGTGAGGGCTGGGCCCACCCCGAGGGTGCTTGACCTCGGAGAGGCCTGCTTCCTCAGCGTGCCGTTACAGCGAGGGTCCTCCTGGCTGCCACGCACAAATCCAGCACCCATCTGCCCACCCGAGGCCAGGTCCTGGGGGGCCAGGCAGCCTCCACTCACCCTGGGCAGGGTGGCCAGCATGTTCTCCATGCTGAAATTGGGGTCCTGGTAGCTGAACTGGTTCTGAGTGAAAAGAGGGGTTGAGAGGACAGAGGATCAGTAATTTCAGAACAAATTATAGGGATATCATCTTACCAGACCAAAGGAAACACCCTTGAGGCAGAGTTATGGCCAAGATGATTAGATGGATGATTAGAGTTCGGCTGATCCCCCGAAATGGAGACACGGTGTGTCGTGTTTGTGGTCCAGGCTTTAGTTTTTTACACTGAAGCTGTGCAAACATCTAAAGAGACAGGTGAATGAATTAAACATAAGTAAGAGCATGAAGCGACAAACCAAGTTTGTTGTACCGTTTTTCATTCGATGTGTAACATCGGGGAGACTTCGTGTCCAAATAACAGCGTGGAAGCATGTCTGCTGAGGACAATATCATTAATAGAACTTTAATTAAAAGGCTCTATGCAGCAAAGTCTTTAAGTAGCCATATCAGCCATACCCTGCTGTGTCAATGCTCATCTGGGTTTTTTATTTATTATTTTTTTTTTTTTAGAACCTCAGTGGTTATTTTTCCTCATCCATCAAGAGCATTTTAATTTCTACAGTTCCTCTCACAGTGTCTCATTAAAAGTAAAAAGTCTTATTTTCTGGTTTTTAACTTTTCTTCCCCTTTGGACACACAATCTGCTCGGAAGGCACAGTGGTCCGCGGAGGCCTCACTTCAGATCAGCGGTTTTGATACTCGTTAATTTATCAGGTTCCCTAATTAGTTATGAAATTTGGCCTCTCCCGCGCCGCGATAAAGTTGCTCTTTAGCGAGTCAGACCTGTGTGGCGTCTTTGGAATCACTCATGACTCAGTCGCTGTCATCCAGCTCTGAGATATTCCAATAATGGCCGAAGCATAATCTGAGAAATCTGGACTGTTTTTCACAGGCTAACTCCATCAGTTTTAAATTCCTCACAAACTCATCTCTGCGCTTCAAAATGACAAATCGAGGCCTGGAAATGGCTTAGAGATAACTCTAAAGCTATTTCTTCTTTTAGGAAGTATCTATGAATATGCTAATCTCGCACCTGCAAAGTCACACGCGCCTCCCAGCTGCTAGTTAGCTCGCTCGCTAGCTATCGCGTCCTCCTTTCCCCCCTATTTTTTTCCAGGCTCGCATTTCCTCCTGTCGTCATTTCGTCACGTGCAAATGATTCTGAAAGCGGCGTCCCGTGAGAAGTCGTGATTGACTCCTTGTGTTTTCCACGTAGACGTCTGTACTGTTGGAGATCTTTTTGGTACATTGTAGATCCAAAGCCGAAATGATATCACAGTAACGTTAACAAGGTTAGCGACTTGGTTTTTTAATCGAAAAGGGACTTAAATATGTGGACATTTTCGTGAGCAGAAATTGGTGAGATCTGATCAGCCTGCGCTCAGCCCAGTTAGTCAAATACTGGCGCAAATAACTGAATCTTCGCCACCACTGTCTTGCGTGTCTCACACGCCCAACCCTGACAAAAGTGCACATTTTAACCGCAACCGCAATCTTCTAAAACCTAATTATGTGATTTGTGTGTCTAAAGCTAATCAGACATTAACTTTGGCACTGGAATGTGGTCAGATATGAGTAGTTGTCGTGGTTTGGGAGCACAATTCAAACTGCTGACAGCGGCGATCACAGTTGAGGTTTTTTTTTTTTTATTTTTTTCCCCGACTCATTGCGAATCAGAGACAGGAGACAAGCGCTTGCGGGAACCATTCACCGCACGTTAAGTTCCACTTTCACGCGCTGACACGGACGGTTCTCCGCGACGGCGTGAACGGGAGCCCGGCGACAGCTCGCAAAGACGGCGAGGGCCGGCCTACGCGTTCGGCTCCGCGACGCCGAGGGGGCGGGTGGGGCGTAAACACGGCGGCGGCGGCTTTCGTGAGATTTCAGCACGAGCTCGCTCCGTTTGTCTTTCATATTTTGGAGAGAACAAAGGAAAAAAAAAGCAGCAAACATCCCAGACTGTTGGAGTGGCATAGTCTGTGTGAATGTGTGTGTGTGTGCGCGTGCGCCTAACATTCGGTGTCTATCACCGCTGGATTCCTGCCCACTCTCCACTGCAGTGGTCTGTTGTCGGCCTGCCTGCAGGTATCAGATGAAGTCCTGCTCCCATACATTCAATCAGGCTCTCTCAGTCCTCAGCTGCCCCTTGTCTGCCTCCTCCGGCCCCTCTGATTTTAGTATTCTGATATTCTTTGAATATGAATGCTATTAGCAACCTGAGCACCTAATCAAACTTGAATCGTGTCTGATTGATGTTTAACGGAGGGGGCCGGGTGGGCGGCGTCAAATTATTTTCTCACAATCAAATCCATCTTGGATGAGGTAAAAAAAAAAATACGATAATAAGAATAAGAGGAGTTCCCCTGAGATAAATTTCTTTCGGCCATGTCCAGTGTTTTTCATGATCAACAAACCTGCATTTTTATTGATTTATTATAATTTTTTTAGATGGCCACAATCACAAAGCCTAACTCTCATCGCCGGGCCTCGTCAGACGGCCTTACCGGGAACGGCTGCTCCAAACGTGCTGATTACATCAAGTGCGTTTGTGGGCGCTGGGGAAGCTCCCTACGACACCGTGTAAGTAGCATGTATGTGTAAATATTGCATTTCATCGGCCACGGTGATTGAACACATTGCAACCTACAGGATTCATAAATGCGGCTAATCAAGCTGAATTAGCACCCACCCCGTAAGAAAGCTCCAGAACAATGGAGGATAACTTTCCAAATATTATGCAAATAAATAATCTTTCACCCTTTGAAATGCACCAAAGAGAGCTGGAAAAGAGTCACGGCTCTCATTGGCATTCAGCAGGCATTTTCATCCTGACACAAACACAGGGGGATATTGGAATACAAAATGGAGTTGCCTGGCTATGTGACTGGTTTTGCGATGGATTTAAGTCCAAAGATAGATGGAGAACAGTTGAAGAACTAAGGAGTCTGGCTGTAAACCTCAATTTTGAAACAGGCAATTACCACAGTTTCACAATGGAGGAAAACCCAAGGACAACAGACAAAGAGGCGAGAAGAAGAAGATGAGAGCGAAACCGAAAAAACTGTGTGAGATCTGTTTTAAGATCTCAATCTTTTGTGCTTTGAACAAGAGAATCCTGCAGCCGGCTCGTAAGAAACCCATTCTCACATCACTTTATTGCCATCTAAATGATCTGAATGACTACTTTGACTTCAATTTGTCTGCTTTTCAATCATGTTTCAATGCCAATCACGCCGTTGCCACTCTCCAGAAAAGAGAAAAAAAAAAGAAATTGTATCGAAAAGCACATGTAGAATGAATTTACTCTACAGGGGGAAAAAAAACATTAACATACTGATTTCAAGTGGGGTATTAAATTTCTCTTCAGCTCCAAGAAATGTGTGTGTGTGTGTTTTTTTTTTACTGCATTTGTTGGCTTGGATGTTTTAGCCTCACCGTGCGGAATGACACAAGTGCAAAGACTCCCTGTAAATCAGCCCAGAGCACGTTCGAGCATTATTTCGTGAAACCGCAACCAGTTTCAGGGGGGAGAACTGCGGTCTGATATGCAACTCGCTCAGGCGCGACGTGTGAAGGTGTCGCTTGCGTGGACATTCATGACCCACCATCAAAATAATCGAATGCGTTTCATCTGCATGTGGAGACAGTGTTTGCAAAAGAAAAGGTTCAAAGACCCCCGGAAGGACGTGAAAATCATGGACCCTATAATATCACAGCGATACTATACGAGAAAAATACTGTTATTATACCGCACCACGGGCAGCATGAGAAGCGCTTACAAGTCTCACTGACAAAAGACAGAAGTGCTTTTTATGTTAGGAGACTGATATATGATAATGATAATTATTAATTATGATAATGAATTCAAAGTCACTGTTAAGTCCTTAAAATATACCAGATACTTTGAAAACCTGATAGGAATGTAATGGAGGGGGTGAAATGAGGAGCAAAGTGAGAGGCCCCGAATGGAACTTTTCCAGTCTCCCCGTAAACGGAACAATCTGGACACACGAAGACGCGGTGACGTCAGGTCACGATAACCGATAAAGCGCAACTCAAATAACAATTCAAAAGTCCACTGACTGAAATTCAGTGTTAAAAGAAAATGTAATACAATAAAACTGTAATAATATAGTGTGTTCTTATTCCCACTGTGTGCCGTAATAGGAACTGTATGATAAATAATAACATACAACGATGCATTATTGCACGATAAGCATACAAACGACAACAACAACCACTATAATAATAATAATCATCATTCTTATCGACATCTTGGATGTGTTTGGAGGTTCTTAGAAGTAAAGACCTTGCTGGGGTCCATGCGTGTGCGTGGCGTGTATGCCAGCGGCGGAATATTGAAGGAGTGGGGCACCAGGTACTCCTCAGCATCCATCAGGTCCTCCAGCTCCTCCTCATCCAGGAGATTCTGGAAGAACTTGCTGTCGTTGGGACTCGGCAGCTTCATGCGGTCGTCGCCCTGACAACGCAGACACGCCACAAGCCTTCGTAAAGCTTTGGACACCTCCAGACCAGAATGTGCTGCTGCTGTAGGCTCTAGCTGCCTGGTGATTATTGGCTTAACGAAGATTGAGGAAAGTCTAAAGCGAAACACGACTCGTATCGTTTTTTTGGAGCCAGCGGACCAATTTTTGACAAGTTGTTTTTGATATTCAAAGACATTTAATTCAGATCTTCTAGGAGGTCGGCGTGACATACCTGGATGACCAGGTATCTCTGGGGGTCGCGGGCCATTCGGGTGAACTCCGCGGCCAGCTCCTTGAACTTTGGCCGACTGTCGGCGTCGATCATCCAGCCTGCAAATCAACGTGTTTATGTTAGCTTGAGTGTGAAATACTTGACACGGAACAAAGAAGCCGGCGGTGTCCTTTCCCGACAGTCTTTGACCTTAACGCTGATCAGTTAATGTGCAAATGTCCGAGAGCCTTATCTACACCCCCCACTATTCTTTTATATGCAAAAAGGACAAATTAAAACCTCCATCCAGTGGCCCGCGTGTCGTCAGTTTTGCTGAAAGTAGCTCAAACTACGTTATGACAGATGCAAACACTGGTAATAAAAAAAAAAAATCCCCTGGTGAAGATCGCAAAAGATTTTCCATTTAAGCATATCCCCCCCCCCCCCCTCGTATGAAAATGTCCCATTTCTTCTCTTCAACAATTACGTATCTTGTCCTTTACTGTAATCACTTTTTCCAATCTAAAGATAAATACTACTTCATCACTAGGGTGGCCATATGGAATAGTGAGCTCTTCTGCCAATTTATCTGCAAGCACATGCCAAAGCAATCATGTGGCCCTGAGTAGAGCCCACAGGCATCCTGGGAAATAAGAGAGAATGAAAGAGGGAGCGACAGAGAGAGAGAGAGAGAGAGATAGATAGATGCGTGGCTTCACATGCACAGATTTCTTATTAAAAGAAAAAATCACCTTTTTTTTATCTTATCTTGGTTTCATGACAAAGTGACTGAACATAGCGGCGGCACATTTCAAAAAGTGCGCACGCTCTTTTTTTTTTGTGTGTGTGTGTTTTTGTGGGGCGCAGTGATGCAAAGACAGCCACATGAAGGGCAGGTGGCAGCCCCCTCTCCCTGCTGTGTGTGTGCGTGTGTGCGTGTGTGTGTGTGTGTGTGTGTGTGTGTGTGTGTGTGTGTGTGTGTGTGTGTGTGTGAGAGAGAGAGAGAGAGAGAGAGAGAGGGAGAGCTTGCCAGGTTGCTGCACATGTCATTAAGAGCCAAGGTGACGGTGAGGACCAGAGGCTGCAGTCCAGAGGAGAGAGGTCAAGGCTGGGAGGTGGTGGAGGGGTGGTGGGGAGAGGGGGGGTGGCGACGGGGTGGTTGGCACCGAGTCCGAGTTCTGGCAGCAGCATCGGGGCCAACATGACAAGAGTGACCCGCTAACTCAAGCCAATATGTTGTTGTTGTTGTTGGTGGTGGTGGTGGGGTCACAGCAATAACTCCCATGACTACAAACTATAATCTATGAGTCAAAGTAAAGCTCATGATCATAGCGCACGCGGTAAAAAGGTCATCTATACACATGGTTCCCCTCCGTCATGGCGGCCAGCGCCAGCAGTCTAGGCGTCACACGCGTCACCCTGCTGGAAAGGAGATGAAGGAAACACACTAGATCATACAAACACCAGTTTGTATGATCTAGTAGTGGGGTGGTGATGATGGAGGAGGCCATGTCTCAGGTTTGAGTTGGCTAATCAGGTATGAAACGATGAGGTTCTGTGGTGTCTTTAGGTAATTTGATTGGGAGACGGCGAGTACTACAAAGAGGTGCAGGGATCAGCCATAACATTATGACCACTGCATGTTTTACCATAGAATATAATGCGACAGGCCCCCAACAAATTAATGTTTTTAGTGTCCCTGATATTTTCTCACCCAAATGCGCATGAGTGGGGCGACCAGAACATTAGGGACACCACTCAGTGTAACCCAGTACGGTTCAGCAGCCCCAGTAACAATCATCACAATATGTCAGCACCTCTTTCAAGCAGATTCACTGAGAATTCAAGGATAAAAGGGAGAATTTATCGCAGTGAGGCTTCATTATATTCTATGGTGAACATGCAAGAGTCATAATGTTATGGCTAATCAGTGATGTCCCTGAAAAGTTCACATTTTTTCAGATTTTTTCCTTGATTTTTTTTTAAATTAAATCTGTTTGCGAGAGGTGTTGACATATTTGAGTGATTGTTATTGGGACTGTAATCTGTGATGCTGTTACACTGTACTGGGTTACACTCAGTGGTGTCCCTAATATTTTGGTCGTCCAACCCAAATGCATTAGCTTGATGTCATATTCTATGCTACACATGCAGTGGTCATATTTGTTATTGTGAGAACGTGCAGTAGGTGGGCGGGTGAAATGAGAGATCACTGCTTTAATTTTGCGTGGGGTTGGTCTCGGAGGAGGGGCTTAGCAGCTATAAGCCAGGTGATTGTTATATTTGTCAATGTTGTATTTTCCTTTTTTTCCTCCACTTTTTTTTTCAATATTTTGCTTATAAATAAAAAGTAGCTAAATCTATTGTTATGACAAACCATCTTGTTACTTTATTTGGACAGTAAAAAAGTTTCCGTGACGAAGCACGACCTTTTTTTTTGGGGTTTTTTTTTTGTGGTCACGCACCATGATGGATGATGATAATTAACGTGATATTGATCTGCCATCAGCAAGTCCTTGTGTATGGTAATGACAGGAAATATAATTCCAAAAAAAGAAAAAAAAAGAACCGGCTATCTGAAACAACCAATACGCCGCTTAAATATCCTGCACACTCAACTTTGTTTCAGCGCTTCAGTTATGGATGTCGCGTATGAAAATGACGTTTGCGTGGTGGCAGATGAGAGAGAGACAGAGAGAGAGAGACAGAGAGAGAGAGAGAGACACTACGGCGGGTCTCCTCGCTGTGCTGAGTCAC
>CAAKHG010038949.1:0-7500 GCA_901007715.1 Dactylopterus volitans | reverse complement strand
TTTTATATTTGTATTTCATCCTTATAAATTCAGCTTATATAACTTTAGCATATTTTTTTTGTTCTATTTGGTTCTATTCTGTTCTACATTTAACATGTTTTCATTTTTGGCTAACCTATAACTGATTTGCACATTTTATATTTTCGCTCATTTGTTGTTATTTGTGATCCTTTTTTCTTTTTTATGGGAAGTGGGCGGGGCCTCCTAAGCCATTTACATGAGCTGCATCAAACCCGGATTATCGTCATGGGAGATTTGCATGCGCATGCAAATCTCCCAGCCAGTTTTTTGCTTCTATTTTTTTTCACGTCGGATATAAAGAGGAGCGACGCTCAGCCGTCGCCCCGAGACTGGGGAACAAAGTGCCGGTTCTGTCCGGCTGGAGAGTCTCGGCGGCGGCCTCCGGCACCAATTAACAAATCCACCTTGAAGCAGAACATCTGAGGACGAGCGGCGCGGCCGCCTCCTTTGTGTTTGTACACGCGCGGCCGGCAGCGCTGGGAAATCGGCGCGGAGGCCAACGTGATCTATGAAGCCAAAGCACATTAAGATGATTATTCTTGTTCTTCCGTTTTTTTGTTGTTCTCTTTTACATGGTCGATTGTTAACCCTGAGACGCACGAGCGATTGGACCCCGCAGGCTTCCATAAGTGGGTCAAAAATGACCCCTGTTGGAATCAATGCATTTTTTGTTTATTTTTGTGCCGTTTCTGTTATTTTTGAGAAGAACTATTGTTCATGTCGAGTTTTGCGTCGTACAAACAGGAGCCAATTGATGCTTGAGTTATTCTTGTTTTTCACTTTTCAACATTTGAAACACGTCCAAACAATTTGAAGAATTATCACTGAAAACACGGCGATAAAAGAAAGATCTTAACAAAACCTAACATGAACGATTATTATATAACAAAGATGGCACAAAAACGCATTGATTCTAACACGTAAGTAATTCAATAACTACAATTTCTTGAAATGTATCAAAGGTAAATTGAAATTTTAAAAGGAATCATATCAGAAACATGTTTTTTTTGAGGAAACACCTGGAATACGAAGTGATAACGACTTTTCGTTGTGAAAATATTGCAAGAAAACAACCTCAGAGGGTCATTTTTGACTCGCTTATGCAATATGGAAAACAAAACAAAACAAAACAAAAAAAAGAAAACCCATGAAATCGTCTCCCCCTGCTGCTTCCATCCAGACTGCTGTTGATTATGGCGGCGCAGTCAAACGGGCTCACGAGGCTCGCCGGCTCGATGTCGCAGGGGATCACGCAATTACTTGCTAACAGAGACGTGAAGAAGCGCATAAGTCTCTTTTCTTTGTAAAACTCTGATGAGTCTGAGATTTGAAATAACTCATCTGCTGCGTCTGAGCTGCACAGCGTCACTTCCATCAGCTTTCAAACATCGTGTTATTTAAAAAAAAAACAAAAAAAAACGTATACATTGAAAGAATTTCAAATTTGAAAATAACATAACCCTCTGATGTGTAAGTGGGTTAAAAAAAAAAAAAGATCTGGTGAGGTTGTTTTCTTGCAATATCTTCAAAACGAAAAGTTGTTTTCACTTCATATTCCAGGTGTTCCTCAAAGAACATGTTTCTGATAAGATGCCATTAAAGTTTAAATTTACCGTTTATACATTTTAAGAAAATTGTAGTTATTGTTGTGTCGTTGAGCTCCTTCTCTTGCTGCGTTCTGTGCAGTTTCGCCCGTTTGCAGTTACGAATGCTCAAAAATGTCTGAACGTGGTCCAAATGTTGAAAAGTGAAAGCTAAAAATTGCGAATAATAACAGGAAATCACTCGTGTGTGTGCGACACAAAACACAACATAGCACAAAAATGGCACTTTTGACCCACCTATGGAAGCCCGCAGGGTCCAATCTCGCGCATTATCAAAGACGTTGGAGAGCAGCCGATAAAGTGCTCAGGAGTCCAACATCCTGGCGACTTTGACTCGCATGCGAAAATTAAAACGATGGACGATGTTAAAAAGAGGCTGGAAGAGCAGAATTGATCCCTCAAGCGGAAGAAGAGAAAATGTAGCTTGTTTTTTTTTTGGTTTGTTTTTTTGTTTTTTTGTTTTTTTCGAGCAGAGCATCTGCTCGCTGGATGTTGCACAGATCTCCACTCATTTGGACTCCAACCCTTCATCCGCCGCTCCGAGGAGGGAAGCCATCAAGTCCGCACAAAACACACAAACCCCCCTCACCCCTCAAAAATTCAAATTTTTTTGAAAAAATCCTCCATGGTTTTTTTTTGTTTTTTGTTTTTTTTGTCCCGGCGTTTTGAGTTTGAGAGAATTCTGGCAGCTGGAAACGAGGCGCCTGACAAAAGCGCGGCGGCGGCGGCAGCGGGCATTTGTGAAGGACATCTGCTCGCGACCTCAGACCCCGCCCCCACCATCCCCCCGGCAGCTGCAGCCGCCCTGGTCCAGGCGCCCCTCCAAGGCCGCGGCCGCCAAGCCCTCGCCGCTCCTGGCACCGCCCGACCGACTTTTCCGCTGCACTTTTTCCGGCTCTGCCAGTTTCTCCCCCGTTTCCAAGGCTCGGAAATGTGTTCATTAGTGGGAACATGAAGATGAAGGAGCTGACGGGCGCCGGCGAGGGGAGAAGCCAGGCCCACCGCCGATGCACTTCAAATGAAACAAAACCAAAAAGATCCATTTTTCTTGATTCTGGTTTGGTTGTCATCTGGAGCCTCCACATTCGCGGCTCTGAGCTCCTCCTATCACGGCTTATCATCCATAAATCCGCGGCTTGTCGGTCGGGTTTCTCTGTGGAACCCCTGCGTCTCTTTTGGGGGGGGGCGACTGATCCATAATCGTAGATCCAGCGGCGAACATCGTCTGCATACATGCTTTTATGCGTGTTTATTGGCGACTGGGACCGTCGGCCATGTTGTTCCTCCCTCGCCGCCGCCGCCGCCGGAGGTGTCGCCGCCTCGGCCACCGATGGGACGCGACTCTCCCTCCATATCGACGGATCACGCAGCTCTGATAATGAAGGAGGAGGTCTCACTCGGATTAAAAAAAACTCAAACTCGGAACACCTGGAAAACTCCTGACGAACCGGAGCACGTTTTTTTTTGTTTTTTTGGCTCGTCATCTCTTAGAAAATCTGTGATTCTGTTGATTCCGATTTGTCGCGGTTTTGTTTGGGTGTGAGTTCACAGATTTATCGTTGCGTAACTTACTCAGCTCATTTGACTTTGGCCGCCTGCATTCGGCGCCTTAATTCCCCAACTCAAGCAGGGGAGGGAAAATAGAACACTGGGAGGTGGCGATGATGATAGATGCTCTTGTAGATGTGCCGTTAAGGTCTTGACTTAAATATTACGAATAATAATAAGAAGAAAATAATGATAATGATAATACCGCCTGAGTGTGTCGTGCAGGTCCGATCATTTATGTAACCGAGTGGCGCTGGCGTGATGGACAAATGCTCAGCTGGTGTGTCAACTGGGGCGCGGTGACATAACCATCAGAGGGAAGCTGGCAAACACTCGGGTGATTGGCTGCCGAGGATTATCTCCATCCATTGAAGTTGGTTTTCCATATCGCGCGCGGATGACTGGCGGCGAGCGCGGCTCCTTCCCAAGAGAGGAAAAAAAACGAGGCTCCGTGGAAGGAGAAGAAGAAGAAGCGGCAGCCTCCTCCGTTAATGGAGGTTTGGCCGAGTGGAAAATGGCGAAAACATAATTACAGTAATCAGCGACGACTCGGCAGAAATAAATCAATCCGGCGTGTTTGGATTCGAGCCCATAACTCGAAGCAGTTTGTGGTCATTTCAGCTTTGGTTGACAGCGAGACGAGTGAAACGACGCGAACTGCTCCTTTAATCATCCATCAAAGGCCCTTTTTTTTCCCCCCGTTGCCGTTCGTACGCAGAAATACTCCAAACCCACGTCTCTAACGCGGTGGAGCGACTCCGCAGTGAAGTCAAGTGCGGCTGCTCTGCTGCTGATGTGAACAGAAACAGAAGCGCCGACCACGAGCACCTCCGGACCCTCAGCCGCAGATCCTCGCTAACGCAGAGCAGCGCTAACGCAGAGCAGCGCTAGCGCCGGCGCTCACCCTCCTTCAGCTCGGCTATTCTTCAGCTCAAGAGCGGAACACCCGTCTCTTAACAGGTTCATCCTTCCACTTTGTTCACCAGCCAGTGGCTAGTTAGCTGTTAGCCCTTTTTGTTAGCTGTTTGTTAGCTGTTTGCTAGCACATGCCATTCTTAGGAACAGAATATTTCAGAAACAATCGGAATCGAAAGGCCTCTTCACTGGTTAATCATTCCACTTTGTTCACCAGCCAGTGGCTAGTTAGCTGTTAGCCCTTTTTGTTAGCTGTTTGTTGGCTGTTTGCTAGCTGTTTGCTAGCTGTTTGCTAGCGGTTTTCAGGTTGTCAGCACATGCCATTCTCAGGAACAGAATATTTCAGAAACACCCGGATCGAAAGGCCTCAAATTTGGCACAAATGTCAGCTTGGGCTCAAAGATGATCCGATTCGATTTCGGTGGTAACAGGTCAAAGGTCAAGGTCGCTGTGACAGGAGGTCTGCCCCTGTTTTGTGAGCATGATAGCTCAGAGACAGCCGGGGGGGGGAAAGTCTTTTAAATCTGGCACAAATTTCAGCTCAAGTTCAAGGATGACCTGATTGGATTTTGGTGCCCATGGGTCAAAGGTCAAAGGTCAAAGGTCAAAGTGTTAAGTCAAGTCTGGCCAGTTTTTGTGATATCCTAGAAACACTCCATGTGGAAAGTCATCAAAATTTGTCAGAAATGTCAACTCAAATTCAAGGACGACCCGAATAGATTTTGGTGGTCAAAGGTCACCGGCCCGCTGTGACCTCATAAATTACATTTTTGCACATAAATATCTCTATCACCAGCTGATTGTGACAAATTTTCACCAAAAATTGACGCGTCGTCCGCGTTCTGAGCGAAGATCCACCCGTTCGGGTTTTTTTTTTTTCCCAGAGAAAGACGAGTGAAATTTAAATCAGCTGCGAGCGGCAGTCGGCGCCGCGTGGCGCGAGGAGGCGCCTGAAACGGTGCAAACGCCGTTCTACTTTTAGCAAACTCGGCTTCGCTGTCATGCGTTTTTTTCTTTTCTCTCGCTCTCTCGACCCCCTGCGGCGTTATTATTATTATTTCCCGTGACTTCCCATGATGCAACGCTCTCAAGATGAACGCACAAAGAAAGAAAGCAAAACCTGGAAAGGCGAGCGAGGGTTTTCCTCCGCATGAAGGAGTCCTGGAGGTCGGCGCCGGGGTCGATGGCGAGGTGTGACATCACCGAAGCAGAGACGCTAACACACACATCACACACACACACACACACACACACACACAGAGACAGAGAGATTTTCACACTTGAGCTGCAGT
This sequence comes from Dactylopterus volitans, assembly GCA_901007715.1. Lineage (NCBI taxonomy): Eukaryota > Metazoa > Chordata > Actinopteri > Syngnathiformes > Dactylopteridae > Dactylopterus > Dactylopterus volitans. The sequence continues at coordinate 2,120 of CAAKHG010038949.1, read as the reverse complement.
GGTTAGATGATCAACATGAAAATGAACCTATAGCTACTAAAGTAATTGGCCTCTATCCCCTTTTTCCAAGCACACGTGAGGATTTAAGCTTTTATGTTTCCACACGCGAGCGTGAATCGATGATCACTGGAGGTCAGACATAACAAGAACATTTGAAGAGGGACTTTTCCACTATTGTCTGACGTTTTGTTGACAAGCAATCGACAAAGAGTAAGATCATGAAAATGAGCGCGCGCGCACACACACACATCCTCATGTTTAGGGTGACTTCATTAATCAAGGTTGTTGAGTTTGAGAGAGACTGATGTGATTGGACAACGTGGGACGGTCGTCGCTCACAAACATCAGGCTCAGCGGTTAATTGTGTGGGGGAGACGTGTGATGTCAGCAGGCTGTTTGTGTGTGTGTGTGTGTGTGTGTGTGTGTGTGTGTGTGTGCTGCGCCGATACTGCGTCTCATTACATAAAGGGATTGTTAATCTGAGGAGGCCTCCTCTCCTCTCCTCTCCTCTCCTCGGCGCGTCATCCGATCTGCAGCTGCGCGGCTCCTTTAAGAGCCGGCCGCTTGCAGCAGGTGATTTTTCGCTGCTTCTGTGTGAGGCTGTGAGCTCATCGGCGGCGTCCCGACCCGGCAGGCCTCCCTTCATTCCTGCCCAAACACAGCTGCCTCCTGAAAGAATCCGCTCTGCGGGCCGAGGATGCGCTCGTCGTTGCTCGCCGGCTGACGTGGAACCGCGAGCTGCTTCTGAGTCAGACATTTTTGTGGTTTGAATCAGATCCTCCATGTCTGCGTCTTCGACGCCGTGAAAACTCCGTGATGGCGGTGACGAGGTGACGAGCGCCGTCATTGGCCGTTACCTCATGTTAGGAGACAGATTTTCTCGTTGAAAGTCAGGAAGCTGAACACAGTCGCCGGCTGGTCCGCCGGCGTGCAGGACAATCGCAGGATGCCTTTCTCGTTTTTCCCCTCATGAATTCATTGTTTCAGACTTTTCTCTCCAAAACCAACGTTGCTGCCACCCTGAAAGCATGAAAAGAAGAATGACCATTATGTTTCACTTCAGATTTTACAGTTAATTCATCATTACAGATGTATTTTAATTGGTTTTATGAATATTACTGTCATCAAAATTGACAAAGTGACCTGCCAAACTAAAGACGGCGATGAAATCCTGACCTTTGACCTCCTTCCACAAACCATTAAAACAGTTTATCAAATGAAGAAATAAGTCATAACATGACGCGAAGTATCACTTCTACGGAGTCCCAGCATGAAAATGAATAAAAAAACATCCATTTTATTTCTTTGAATTTCACTGAAATGACACACAAAAGACCATTAAATCATGCAGACGCATGAAAAGGACATAGGACATGTCGCTGTGCGTTTCGGGTGAGGCACCAGTGGAACCGCTGACGTCACTGAGGGCTCATCTCCGTCACTTATGCCTCACGTGTCCAGCTGCACGGTTTGGTACAGTTTGTCCACACTGGGTATCCATAGCAACATTGTAGTGCAACATGGCGGCCACAGTGATAGAGCACCCGCTCCCTGTGTGTGTCCGTGTGTGTGTCCGTGTGTGCGTCCGTGTGTGCGTGCGTGTACTATATATAAAAATATATACATGTGTATATGTTGGGCTCTAAAATCGTGCAAAATTATTACTTAAAGATGGTATTACTTTAAGTATGTTAAAAATAATTGCAAATATATGGTGAAAGTTTGCGCCTGAAATTGAATCAGGTTATGAAGGAAGAGTTTACCGTTGTCATGACGATGAACTATTTTAGTCCACCTTGTATCCGATCCAAAACGAGTGAGGAGATTTATTTTAGGTCTAAATGGCGTCCCGGTGTGTTTTCTATGAATTAATTATAATTCTGTTATAATTATTATTCTTTTATTCTTCCTCTGATGCGGCTTGTTCTTGATTAAATTCAAAGGAACATTAAAATCGGCCGTCAGTGATTTTCGCTGCCACAATTAGCCTAGCTTAGCAAGTTAGCTGCTACCTCAGCCTGGCGGGTTAGCGAGCTGTGACTAAGTCTGAGTCCTGTGACTTATCCGGTTTTAATGCGCACGATTTCCAGCCAATCAGAGGAAAGTATTCACCATGGTCT
>CAAKHG010038947.1:0-15564 GCA_901007715.1 Dactylopterus volitans | reverse complement strand
AAAAAAAAAAAAAAAAAAATCATTGCGCGTGTATGCTGCAGACAACTGACATATTGGTGTTTAACGTTGGCGTCAGCAAGAAAATTAACATGAAGATTCTGTTTACATGAATGGATGATGTCCCCAGTTGAGTTTTCTGCAGCTGTTTGTTTTTTTAATTTATGTATTTATTTATTTTTAACAGCTAGATTTTTTTTTTTCTAAAAGTGGAGCCTGGTTTTCTAACAACAGCCTGTAATAGAACCTGGAAGCTCGCTACGATCGTGTGTGACGTCCTCGCAGAAATTAAACCCGGATTATTCTCTGAGGACGTGAGCGCGCATCATTACATAATGTAAATAAAAACATTGCGGGCAGCGTGCGCTCATTGGTGCGCGCCGCGCCGTGTCCCGGATGGTGCTCGCACCGGAAGAGAAGGGGCAGCTCTCCCAGCCATCTTGTGGCAGCATCCAGCGAATTGTTCGCATCAAGCCTCGTAGAATCGGAGGTGAATCCCACTGAAGGGGCGCCATCATGCCCGGACACCTGCAAGAAGGCTTCGGCTGCGTCGTGACCAATCGGTTCGACCAGTTATTGGACGACGAGTCCGACCCGTTCGAGATCCTGAAAGCGGCCGAAAACAAGAAGAAGGAGGGGGCCGCTGCTGGCTCCACCAAAACCGCGGCTCAAGCCGCCAAGCAGCCCAAGAAGGAGTCACAGAAGGACAGAAAGAACCCGCTGCTCGACAAGAAGGAGGAGTCGCAGGCTCCGGTGCCCCTCAAGAAAGAAGGTAAACAGAACCCCCGCTCCCCCCGTGGATGTGCACCGCGCGTGTATTTTCGTGCTTTTGACAACTGTCATGTGCAGCCCCGGCTAGCCCGACTAGCTGCCGCTGGTTGGAGCGAAACGCAGCGTGAGGTCAACATGGACCCTGTCGTGTCGTTTTCTAGAGGACAGGCGAGCGGCGCTCCGCCGGCCGGGCTTAACCGGGCACCAAGAGAAAGAACGCCGCCGAAGGTCACACGCGAGATGCGGGCGCCGCCGTGTCGCAGCAGCGGTCCCCGGCAGCATCCGTGTGTGTGGAAGCTGCGGGGCCGCTCGCTGCCTGCTGGAGGATGCTGCGCTCCGCGGCTGCGCGGCGCGGCTAGCGGCGGCGGCTGCAGCTTTCTCGCAAAACTAACTGCGCAGGACGTTTCACCTGCATGCCGGAGAAGCCAGACAGGCGGCTCGCGGTTCGACTCATCGCAGTCCGGTCGATGTCAGTGAATTCTCCCAGCAGCAGCGGGGGGGTGGGGGGGGGTAGGGGGGTTGGTGACTCTCACGCTCAGCCCGGCGCTGGTGGACGGTGTGAGGCCGTGTCCGTGTGTTCCGAGCCGCTGACGGGAGACCTGACACACCACCTGAGATTAGTCGCCTCACTCGCGAGCACGTTTCCTGTCGCTGTGCAGCCAAACGCAGGAAGCAGAGAGATGGACGCGGGTTGAAATGTCTCCTGAAAGGAAATGAATTTTGCGAACGGAGCTTGTCGGCTGTGACTCAGTGTGCACCTGCTCCCGACTGACAGGCATCAGGCGGGTGGGTCGAAGGCCGGACCAGCAGGGCCAGCCCGGCAACCAGCATCAGGGCGGGCAAGGTGAGGGGCGACCTGGAGACAAGAGGCCGGACCGGAGACCTCCCCGCGAGCGCCGTTTCGAGAAGCCCTCCGAGGACAAGCCCGAGGGGGGCGCGGAGTTCTCCGCGGACAAGTGAGTGGTTGCGATGAAGAGCGTATTTGAACATGCTGAGAAGCCTCAGGCTGTCTGGTGAGATTACACAACCAATGTGGGGGTGTGTGTGTGTGTGTGTGTGTGCGAGCGCGTGCTCGCTCACCTGCGAAGTCGGTTGAGTCTGTCTGTTTCTGCCCATCCAGGCCTTCTGGAGAAAGGCCCCTGAGAGGGCGTGGTGGCGGCCGGGGTGGGCGCGGTGGACGAGGAAGGGGTATGGGCAGAGGTGACGGCTTTGACTCCCGCGGGAAACGAGAATTCGACAGACACAGCAGCAGCGAGAAATCGTAAGTCAGTTGAGCTGCGAGCCGAGCGTGGGCACTCGGCACCCTGAAAGACTCATTTTGTCTTGAATTTTGTTTTGAAAGTGATGAGTTTCTCGAATGTTTGTTTGAACCTGTGAACGTTCAGCTGAAACGCGCACACGCGCGAGCTTTGTTTCACCCCTCGCATGTTCTCAGAAGCACAATAAGTGCTTCTTAATTCTCAGTTATGAACACTAATCTACTTTTAACTACAGCCTGGGTGTCAAAGGTCATGGTGGTAGAGGATTACTCTTCATTGTGGCTCGAGAGTATTTTTAGACCGCGTACATGACTGTGTTTTCCCTCCTGTTTGTTCCAGCAATCAGAAAGCTGAGGAGAAGCGCAGTGGCAGCGGCTCGCACAACTGGGGCAACGTGAAGGATGAAGTGAGGTGAGTTTTCAAGTACAGACACGGAGCCTTTTTATCTGAGTGATGCTGTTGTCAGGTTTCGCTGCTTGCAGTCGCTGTTATCTGTATTACAGCGGTCTGGCTTAAACTGATTATGTTACTGCCTCCCAAACACTGATGTTTCTCTTTTTAAAAGCTGAAACCCACTTAGTTGGTTCATACTTGCGTTACCAGTGCCGATGGCCTTTGCACAGCAGGTCCAAATTTTTATGCCCCTAATTGGTTTTGTTTTTGCGTCAGTCAAAAGTTATTTGACCACTCAGAGACCCCATACATCATGTCAATATCAGCTTTATTTATAAAGCGCTTTTAAAAACACCCACAGTTGACCAAAGTGCTGAACAAAAAAAAAGAAGAAATGTGATACAATAGCTATGTTAGAAGAAAAATATAAAATAATAATAAAAGGAGAAGAGGCGACCATAACAGCAGTATAAGGCGAAAACAAAACAAGCAAAACAGAAATCAAGGAATCAGGCTTAATAGGAATTGAAGGTTACCAAAATGGTATCTAATGAATTGATTCACTTCATCTCTCAGCACAAAAGACCTCTAAAATACAATAAAGAACGCAGAGATGCAGAATTTCCAAGGATCGATTATGGCAGATGATTAAGAACACATTGGATGGGAGATGGTGGCTTCCAGTTGCACAAAACACAGGTTGGTAACCTGTGCTGTGGGCAGTTAGCTCCTTGCTGCTGCCATGAATTCATTCATTAGCCCCCGTTTGGGGATGGAGCAGTCAGTTGTGTGCAGGTCATGGATCACACTAGATGCAAACCAGGCTACTTTTCTCTTGTATTGCAAATAGTTTTCCCTTTGTAACAATTTTCATGATTAATTTTCAGGAAAAAAAAAATGCACACAACATACAGACCTGATCTGCAAAGACCCAAAGTAAGAGACAGCAGACGTAAGAACTATAAACTGAAGGTGTCCTAGAAAGCTCTGAACTGCAGCAGAGGCACAGATATCGGAGCGTAGTCAGATTTAACTTACCACATCACGTAATTAGAGTTGACCTACAAGATGACGGCGCAGAATTTGTTGTTCCAAAAAAAAGTGACTATTTGGCAGGATTTCAGATTTATTGAGCTGCTTAATATCTTTTCCTGTAAATGGTCAAATGTAATTGGTAACACCGGTTTGTCACACGTCTGTAAGCCGGTGGGAGGCCCCCTCCCCTCCTGGCATCTCTTCCTCAGGAAATTAATGCTCATGTGATATTTGATGTTATTATTGGTTCCACATTTTCCTCACCAAGGGCACGTTTTCACTGATAGCTGTCGGGGTCATACTTTTATTTTGGGGCATGATGCAAGTTTGGTTGCTGTCGGATTTGAACAATTTACTGTAGCTGACACAAGTTTGGAAAAGTACTGCAAAGCTAAACTGAACCCAACTGGACATCATGCAGCTTAACCCTAAGGACTCAGCCGACAGCAGCCGTTATACTGTTTTATATACATTATTATTATTATTATATACTGTTTTTATAGACATTTAGCTTGTATTTCTGAATTAAATCATCATGAATGACAACAAAATTTACCATTCAGATGCTTAAAAAGGCCGAAACAGTCTGCAGTGTATTGACAAAAGTGGCGGTTTGTCTTGTGTTTCCAGTGAGGCCGAACAGACTCCAGCTCCTGAGACGACCCCAGAGGGGGAAGAACATGCACCTGCCGGCTCTGAGAACAAGTGAGTGATCTTGTCCAGTGAGGTTCCAGGTGAGAGTTGAAAGCTTGATGAAGAAATCTCGCCTGTTGCAGAGTTCTTGATAACTGGTTTGCAGCTTTGCGCTATTGTCAGCGAGTTCTATTGTTGGAGCTCCCAGCTCTCATCAGGTCCAGTTCTGACTCTGACACTCGAGGATCATCCTGGTGTTGTCTCGACGCGCCAGACTGCACCTCGTTATGTTTTGATAATAACTGAAGCATGACTTCTTGCGGGCTAACACGCAGTCTGCTGACAAGTTGCTCTTTGACACAAATAGCATTTCCACATTTGGGTTTTTGTCTCGATGGTTTAGTGCAAATGGGATCAACTTTGTCAGTAACCTTTTGGCCCCCGGATTAGGTGTAAGAGGATTGGCAGTTTTGAGGTCTGAGTCCCTGCATTGTTGTGCGCCGGCTTCCTAGGGAGAACGAGGTTGAGGAAGTTAAAAATGAAGGCCCCAGAGAGATGACCCTGGACGAGTGGAAGGCCATGCAGGACAAGGAGCGCACCAAGGTGGAGTTCAACATCCGCAAGCCCAACGAGGGAGCCGACAGCCAATGGAAGAAAGGATATGTGCTGCACAAGTCCAAAAGTGAAGATGTGAGTATGGGAGGACTGAACTGTCTTTTAGGCGTCCGTCTATTAGATCAGAAATGGTTTGACTTAAACCAACACGAGGCCAACCATGGACTCTCTCATGTGATTGACTCGTAAAAGTAAAAAGCAAAGACAATGGTGTGTTCGCTCAGGAAGCACACACACAGGCTTTCATTGTAACTTAAGCCACATGTATCTGGATGCCGTGGCCACAGCGAGCAGAACCTGTACAGGACCAACATGGACTCTACAACTGCAGATAACTGTTGGTTTCTTAACGATTGGGAAGCAAAACACGAGAACTCGGCTTAGCCAGCTGCCAACTTGGCTCTGTTGGGAGTCGTCACCTGATCTGCAGCTCTCCGATCATCTATTGCTCTCAGTTAAAGTGAATTAAACTTTTCACATTTGGTTACCACAACAGTGTTTTGAAATAGATAAATGCAATATAAGCACGAAAACCAGGATTTTACCAATCGGATCGATAATCCTTGCCCTCGTGCTCATAAGGCAGTGTGACCGTAGCATCTGTGAAAACCAGGTTGAGATTTCTCGTCTTTCATTTTCAGAGACCCGTTGGTGCTTTGATCGACGCCTCGGAGACGGAAGTAGAACCACAGACTCTGTACCACAAGGTGCTCACATTGGCTTTTCCTCCACACATGAACACAGTCGCTTATGAGTTTGTTTGAAAACCAGCTATTAAAGAAAAATCCTTAAATAGTGATTCTTGTTGATGTTAAGCAGCTAAGTGGAGGGAAAAAACACACACTTGTCAATTGGTTTAAAAGCAAGCGCATTATAACTTTGGACATACTTTCCATCTGTTCTTACCAGCAGGGCAACGCTGACGAATCTGCCGACCACCACTTCCGCAAACCAGCCAATGACATCACATCTCAGCTGGAGATCAACTTTGGAGACCTTGGCCGCCCTGGCCGCGGGCGTGGGGGCGCTCGCGGAGGTAGGGGAGGACGCGGCGGGGGAGGCAGCAGGACAGGACGCGGGGGAGGACGGTCCGAAAAGGTAACGCCGCCGACAACAAAGGTTCAGTGTCTCCACGATGTAGGTCAGTGACTGAAGGCACAGAAGCTCCAGTGAGCGCAAGCAGTCTGACACCGCAGTCACAGAATGACCTCATGGCAGCAGTCAAGTGGGTCTCTGTTGTGGAGCTGCTCAGCTCTGTCAGTTGCAGCTGGTCAATAATTCATCTGGGGCTGCAGCTAACAATTGTGCTCAATATTGATTAACCTGCCGCGCATTTCCCCACTTGCTCTTTGAAATATTGGAAAATAAAACTGAAATTATACCGGTGGTGTTAGGTGTTGATTGAAAGTTACTCTTTACATTTCAATTAAATTTTAATGCGATTAAAATATTTGTGCGGGCACTTAAGTGTTTTTTACTTTTTTTGCTGGTCGGTCGCACCATGATGCTCCGAGCGTTTCATCTGGAGTGTTGCTGGTTCTGACAAAAACAAGACACAGCACATTAAGTGAACGAAGTACTGAACGCCGCAGTAGCTTAGTTGCGTTTGGCTCTGACTGATTTAGCTGCGCATCCTAAGACGAAAAACAGCCGCTATAGTTTCCTTAAATCTAAGGTGGACCGTTTGCAGGACAAAAGTTTTTTTTTTTTTTACTGATTTAAAATGGCGAAAGGCATTAAGAAGCTGCTGCAGAGTAACGCCCAGTAGCTGAGTGCTTCGGGTTCCCCAGGTTCGATTCCTGCCTGGCCGGAGTGTGTGCATGTCATTCTTCACATTTCCAGTCCCTCTGCTGTTACCATCGAATAAAACTAAACAATACCCAAAAAATAATCAGACTGGTGTAAAAATGTGTAAAAATGTGTCCCTTTGGCATTAAAGCGCAGCATCACACAAAAGCAAACTAATACAACTGGTAGTAAAAAAATGACAATCTCCACAAATTAAGTCTAAAAAAAAAATTGGATATTCCAAAGTGATCGAAAAGAAGTCACTGATTCTGCAAGCTTTAATTGACTGTAGCCCGTCCGCCTCGAGGTCCAACGTGGTGTTAGTTCAGAGATGCTCTCCTGCATACCTCAGTTCTAACGAGCGGTTATTGAGTAAGTTGTCTATCAGCTCAAACCAGTCTGGCAATTCTCCTCTGACCTCTGGCATCAACAAGGCATTTCCACCCAGAGAACTGCTGCTCGCGGGATATGTCCTCTTTTTCGGATCATCCTCTGTAAACCCCCCCGAGATGAAAATCCCAGTAGATCAGCAGTTGTTGAAATACTCAGACCAGCCCGCCTGGCACCAGCAGCCACGCCATGTCCAAAGTCACTAACATCATTCTTCTTGCTCCTTTCTGATGCTCATTCTCAACTTCAGCAGATGGTCTTGACCATGTCTACATGCCTAAATGCATTGAATCCCTGCCATGTGATTGGCTGATTAGATATTTGCTTTAGAGCAGTTGAACCGGTGTGCCTAACCGAATGGCCAGTGAGTGTGCATTTTGCACCGGTGTGGTTGATTTTCCAATAAAACCACTTCCATGGTTTGTTGTGTGCTTGCGATAAAAGGGTGAATAACCTTGTTCCGTCTCCTGTGTGTTTCTCCCATCAGGCTAGTGGAGTGTCAGTCCCCAACGTGGACGATCCTGAGGCCTTCCCAGCCCTCGCCTAAAGGCTCCCGCTCCACCGCCAGCCCACCCATCAGCCCTTCCTGGGCTTCCCCCTCATCCCCCTCTACGAGGCTTGCATGCTTACCACATCTTCAAGTATATTAAAAAACGGAGAAAAAAAAAAAAGAAGATTTTAATGACAAAAAAAAGACTGTCATCCCAAACCACTCGCACCACCAGAGGACTCAATTTTAACTGTTTTAAAGGAGAACAAAAGACAAAAAAGGTGGAAAAAGGACCTCTTGTTACACTGAAGTTTTGTATTTAGGAACATGAAAGCAGGGATGTTTTCATACTTTTTTCTTTTTTTTTCAGAGATTATGCATACTTCATCAAGGTTTTTTGTGCTGCTTGAATTTATGCATTTCTGCGATTAGGTTTCAAGTGTGTGTATCTCTTCCCCTGAAGCTTTTGTGCTTTTTCCTTGTGACTTCAGTTCAGTATTATGGGGTCATCCTAGAAAAGAACTTCCTACCGGAGTGCTTTTTTTTTTCTTTTTTTTTTTCTTTCCTCTCTTGTAATAACACAATGACGTGGTAGCACTACACTACATAGAAACTTGTGTTAGATATCTGAAGTATGGCTTAACATGCATTTAAAGTGTAATTACTCTTATCCTGACTACCCATCACTTTTGCGAGGCACAAGAGCGGGATGGGTAACCAGACAGTAGTGACTTCCCACTACAGCTTGCTATTTTTCTGCTTGTTGTGCAGTGAAAGTAAACGCCTCTCTTCCTTTTTTTTTTTTTTTTTTTTTTTCTTTTTGTTCTTGTTTTGGATAGCTTGCCTTCTTTTGGTGGACCAGTGGTTAGTGATGCTTTGTATCCCCTGATCCAGATGTACTGCCTGTGTTTTCAGGGTGTCCCAGGGCCCAATGTATGTCCTTAGGCTGGTCCTCTTAGCTCCTACAGATGGTAGGCCTACTTGTAACTTCAGGACCACTAAGCAGATATTGTAATTTTTTTTTTTTGATGTGCGTACATGTGTGTTTGTGTGTGTGTGTGTGTGCGTGCGTGCGTGCGTGCGTGTGTGTGTGTGTGCGCGCGCGCGTTGCAGCGGCAGCAGTGTGTGGGACTGAATGTGTGAATTTGACAGCTAGTTACTTAGGATTTAAGTATTCCTCTGCTATGAAGTTGCCATTCTCGAAACAGTAGACTGCAAGTTCTCGCCTGAAGTAGTTCATGCTGACTTTTGAGAAGCGGTTGTTGGGATCTAGTTGAGAAAGCTCGACTGTTGACATATCTTGCTCTTAAGAGTATCTGCAATGTCTTTCAGATCTCAAAGCACTTGGTTTTATCAACTCCAGCCCTCTGAAGACCCCCTTACCCCCTCTCCCCTCCCCCTCACAGAACTTCTGTAAACCATATTTGCTGTTTATTTTATCAGTGTAGCAACACCGATCCATAATTTGTCTGAAAGAACTGTCAATGTGGAACAATCGAGCTACAGAATGTAATGTAAACTAATGGTGCTTTCGGCCACCTGTGTCAGCATTTCCAGTGAGCGTTTTATTTTCCTGAAGCAGTTTGGAGGGGGCAGGGGTGCACCGTAGCAATGATGGAGTGAACTTAAAGCTTTACATGCTGTGCTCTGCAAAGACTTGCTGGTCATGCACTGATACAGACGGCGGGAGCAGTCTTCTCTTTTTCTCGTAGGACTGTTTGAGCCACATGACGGTAAAACTTTCTCTGCAAACATCCCTGTTCTAATAAATTGCTTTAGAGGTGTTACATGTACTCTCCCAATGGCTGTTGGGTTGTTTAAAATCAATACTGTGATTTTAAAGGTGTAAACAAATGGGCTGTGGACTCTTCATTGTTTGGAAGCTGTAGATGTGGTGGTGTGTTTTAGTGCTATACCATTTTCTGTACATCAATGTGGACGTGAATGAATAGATTTTACAGAAAACGGATATTCACGCGACTATCTTTTAGTTTTATCAGCTGGGTTGTTGAAGCTGGAGTTTCGTGGTGCATTTTCAACTGCACTGCAACAATAAGTGTCTATAAAAATGTGCTGTTTCGTTTAAATAGTATAACAAAAAAAAACATTGGCACAAAAAGCTAACATTAAAAATTGCTTTGAAATTGAGGCAAATGAAATGTGACTGGGCGGTGCTGGCTCGTCACCGAGTCATTTATTGCGCACTAGTAGCTAACAGGCAGCAGTCATTTGTAGCCAACAACTAGCCCAATCACCGTCACCTAGCAATAATCAGTAGCTAGCGTGACTGTGGCCAACAGTCACCTGTAGCTCTCATAGCTAACGTTATTACTCACGAGCGGAAGAACTAACGTTAAATCAGTTAAAGCCATTGCATGACGGCCCGCACTTATGTCGTGTGACGTCTAGTTGCGCAGCCACAGCGACGCAAGGAGCAGCGGCCACCTGCTTGAGAACTTTTGAGAGCCTGTGCGCCATCTCTGTTTTGGCCGACAGAAAAAAAAGGGGAAAAAAAACGTTATCTCTTCTGGGCTAGTGCGCATGTGCGCAGCGAACGCCCCGGCTTCCGTTCGACCACGGGCGTCCCCGCACGTCTCGCAGGCTCCCCGCGGCCCGACCTCCGCTCCATGATGGCAGAGCCGCCCCAGCGTCGACGGGGGCCGGGTGACAGACGCCCGCAGTCACCCGGGGGAGCGCCAGCTGGAGCCGGGGCGGCCGCATCCGGCCACAGCGCCGCCGTGTTTGCGAAGCTGGCGGCTGCGGGGTTTTACGGAGTCAGTTCGTTTCTCATCGTTGTGGTGAATAAAAGCGTCCTCACCAGCTACAGGTAAAGGTGCAAAGTACGAGCGGGGGGAGGAGGAGGAGAGGGGGGCAGCAGCCTCAGTAACGGAGGCATGAATGGTACTTTCGGCATTAGTGAATATTCCGCTCACTCTTATTGGAAAACTGGCTCTCAAGTCTGTTTTGGATCTGACAGAAAGGCGCAGTTAGAAGTACCGAGGTCCCGCGCCCAAAAAACCACAAGCTTTCACATTACACGTGTTGGTTTCGCTCCTCTTTTGTGTGCACGTTTGCCACTTTCGTGTCTGACCAACGGTGGACGTAACTTTCCTTTTCTTTAGTTAAAATTCTATAGTGGTTTTTGCTCAGCAGGGGGCGCTGCTTGCCGGTATTCCCATACATGTTTGTTTTTGAGCTGTTTGCAGCACTTTGAGTCATAAGAGTCTCCATGTGCATTGCAGGTTTCCATCGTCAACATGTGTCGGAATTGGCCAGGTAAGTTTTCTCCAAAGAGCCTCTGCCTACTATTTACCTACTATTTAAACGCGTTAACAGGTAATAAACAGGTAAACATTGCTGCTCGCTTGCCAATGTTACTTTGCAGATGCTCGCTACAGTTGTGGTTCTGAGGACCGGGAAGATGCTGGGCGTCATCTCGTTTCCCGATATGGATCCGAGTATACCGGGGAAGGTGGGTAAACTGCCTCCGAAAGCAGAGACTATGAAGCAAATGTGCCAAAATGGATGACGCTGCACCGTAAATAATCGTACCCAACATCGAACGACGTGTTTTATATCTCCAGATTTTCCCGCTGCCTCTCCTCTATGTTGGGAATCAGATATCGGGGCTGTTTGGGACGCAACGACTCAAGTCAGAGCCTCCTCCGACATGAGATTCCATGTTACCATGTGATGAACTCTACCAAATATGGCGCAGTGAAGTGTAAGCTTGTGTTTTCTCCCCAACCAGTTTGCCCATGTTCACGGTCCTGAGGCGCTTCAGTATATTTCTCACGATGGTGTTTGAGGGACTCCTGCTGAAGTAAGTTGACGTCGGGCGGAACGCGGCCGCGCCTGCAGATGGACCCTTAAACCCACGGCCCGGCGCTAACACCCAAGTCCTTCCCCCTCAGAAAGACCTTCTCCGCGTCCATCAAAATCACAGTGTTCACCATGATATTTGGCGCCTTCATTGCCGCCAGGTGAGACGGCCACACACACACACACACACACACACACACACTGAGCTCGTCCAAGCTCCTCCTCTTTGACACTCTCCGCGTTTCGCAGCGCCGATTTGGCTTTTGACCTCGAGGGCTACACATTCATAATGCTGAACAACGTCCTGACCGCAGCCAGTGGCGCTTACGTGAAGCAGAAGCTGGACTCCAAGGTGAGCAGAGCCGCTGGCGGCGCCCCCGGCGCGACGCCCCCGCCTGTCTTAAAAGCTCGCGTGCCACTTGTTCCCGCAGGATCTCGGCAAATTTGGCCTCCTCTACTACAACAGCTTGATCATGATCGTCCCCTCGGTGGTGTACGCTTACTGCGTGGGAGACTTACAAATGGTAAGGGCCCTTTTTTTTGGCAACGCAAGTATTCATTGTTTACTGTGCTTAGACCCAGTGTTGTTTGTTTGTGTGTGTGTGTGTGTGTGTTTGTAGGGTTTTGAGTATGATGGTTGGTCTGACCAGCTGTTTGTGGTGCAGTTTGTCCTCTCCTGTGTCATGGGGTAAACTCGCCGCCGTACTTCAGTTGCTTCCATGTGTCAGCAGATGATATTTGCCCCGCCCGTGCCTGATTCGCCCTTCCACTTTTGCGCAGCTTCGTTCTGATGTACTCCATCATGCTGTGCACGCAGCACAACTCGGCGCTCACCACCTCCATCGTCGGCTGCATTAAGGTAAGAGGTGTAAAGCCGCGCCTGCCCCCTGCTCGCCGACGGGCTCCCGTCAGTGCACTGAGCTCCTCTGTGGTTCCCCGCAGAACATTCTCGTGACCTACATCGGCATGGCGATCGGTGGAGACTACATATTCACCTGGACCAACTTCATAGGCTTAAACATAAGGTAAGCTGGAGCCAGGAAGCTCTCGGGAACCGGATGGAAACTGTTAGCATGGCTCTGTCCAAGGGTGTCTGACTCTGAGGCACCTGGAATGGAGCACCAATTCACACGTGGATGCTGCCTTCACAACGTGCTGGAAACCGGGCTGGTACAAGTTCTGGCACAGACACAATTATTTTAACATGTGTTTGGGTGGGTTTTTGTTTTTGTTTTTTTGCTTGAAATGTCATGTGGAATCTCAGTGCCCCGATTTATTTGACTCAACGTAAAGAATACAATGGCAGCGTCCTCTGTCTGTGCTAATTACTTTTAACAATTTGTTCATGATTGTTTGATGATGTGTTTGTGGCTTTAATATGTCAGTGAAGTTGCCAGTATTGCAGTTTTAACTTGCTTTTGCACTCCATTTAAAACAGCATGCAAAGATGTCACTGAAGGCAGTCACATTTCTTTCCAACTTCTTTGGTTTTTATCAGAGATCAGGAGTTCCCAAGTTGACTTTATAGTTTACCCTCATCTGCATCAATTGTGCTTGTTTAATCCGAAGAAAATATGAAATTGCTTAATGAGGTTTTTGTCGAGCATGATTTCATTGATTACCAGCAGACAGGAGGAAAGCTGCACAGACAGGCTAACGGTTTCCCCGTGTTAAGTCTTTATGCTCAACTAAGCTAACCAGCTGTATTTACTGCGTATATATGCAGGAGTGCTATTGATTCTCGTTTAATCGATGGATTATATGAGTAACTGGTATTTGTTTGTCTGTGATTAATGCTTATTTTCCAACAGCATTGCTGGGAGCCTGGTGTACTCTTATATCACCTTCACACAAGAGCAGACGAGTAAGAATATTTTAAAAGTCCAGTCAGTCTTACACTTCATTTCAGTTGTGCATAGTGTAATGTACGTGTGAGTCAATGTATCTGAGATATTTTTCTCTAACAGGACGGATGTGAGGCCTCAGCACCTGCCCTGACTCCCAAGATCTGCATTGAAATTACTTTATACTTTACTGATGATTCAGTAATTTTTTTTAAAGTCTATAATAAATACAAAGTGCCTTCATTTTTATGTCACTAAATTCAAAATCAAATGTTTCAAAACAAAAAGTCATTAAATGAAACACTGTATAAAGTTTTGCATTTTCCAGTCTTCTTATCCACTTTTATCAAATATAGTTATTTCATTCATCGCCAGTCTTGGAATACACTTCATTTTATTTAGGTTATCATTTACAGAAAAGAAAAAAAAAAAAAACATCAGTCAAAAAGAGAAAAAGGAAAAAGACTACATGGATCGATGTCCTTGGAGACAAACTTATCTTAATTTGTGAATTTAAGTTTGATGCTGGAATACAAAGTAAAACACCTAAGAGCTTCGAGCTGAACGGCGACGGCACCAACACGGTCTTTCAGCTCACGCGTCCACGTCAACCCGGTTGATGAACCTGCTGAATCTCTGCTGCTCTGAGGCGGCTTGCTGAGAAAACACGGTAAATATTAATCAACACTAGAGAGCTTCTCAACTAAAGGCAGGCAACACGCTAAAAAACAAAAACAAAAAAAAAACAGGTCAGATCGTTCCTCTGCGACCGGCGTTTTTGGAAAGAGCAGGGTCACAAAGGAATGGAAGTGCTGCCAGAGGGAGGAAGGGAAGGAGGGAGAGGAATGGCTACTTGGTAATAACACACGTGTCGGAGCAACAGGAGTGAAATGTTGCTCAACGGAAAAGCACAGCTAACGAGGAAGACCGGAAAAATAGAGATGAACAGAGCTTTTAAAAATGTACCAACTGCTCAATGTAAGAAATCTATACAAACTTTACATTTAAAATCACTGACATTCTGTCTAGTAAAAAGAAAGTCGTCGAGCAAAGCACTATGAATATCCAAAAATACAGCAATCTTCTACATGATGAGTTACAATACAGGACATCACTGATGTCAGCTGCTTTACACAAACAAACCCGCGGGGGGGGGGGTGGGCGGGGTGGGCCCCACCCGACCCGCCGGTTCATTTATCAAAACTGACGGCCTTGACGTGCCGGAGCGGGTTCAGAAGTGAGGGAGTGAGAATGCCATGTTCTGCTGGGTTTCATCGCCACTCCTTATCAATAACCACATAAAATAAAAAGTGCAACTGAAGTGAGCCAGACAGCACCACCTTCCTTATCTGTGTTTGCATACCTTGCCTCTCTCTTTTTTTTCTTTTTTTTTTGACAACTTTAAGCACGTTCTTATTTCAAACTTGTCCCAGGTTTCATCGAATGTTCAAATAGCTGGAACAGCAAATACCCATCAGTTTTTTTTTTTCCTTTTTGTTAAAAAATATAAATATCTCTTGTGTAAAAAAATATTAATGGGAATTCATGTTCTTTGAGTACAAATAGGAAAAAAGAAAGAAAAAAAAAAAAAGATTCTTGGCAAATTGTCAGTTTCCAAAAACGGAATACAGACGATGTGTAGAAGGTTGTTTTGAAGGCGGAGCTTTGCAGGCAGCCAATACACGGATGGGTCGGAGAGACGGGGGGACGATACAGTCAATGCCCCTCCAGGAGGATCAGCTGCAGTTTGGTTGACTGTGTTCTTCAAGGTGACCTTTGACCTTATCTCAGGGCGAGTCATTGGGTCCTTACTCTCAGAGGACACTGCCCTTGAAGACAGAGGTTCAAACCAGCGTCCGCGTCGGTCACAGCTGTGGAGCTCTTCAGTTCTCCTGCGCTCTGGAGGGTTCCACCTCACTTTGGCCCAGCGGCTCTGCCTCCGTCCTGCACCTCTTGGCTGGCCTGTCCAGTGACACGGGCGCGTCTCTGAGGTCCATGGGAGGCTCCAGAGAGCCGTTTTGGTCGTGGCTGGGCGCGACGGGGTGGCTGCAGCCGTTGGAGGAGCCGTCTGAAATGGGAGGGCGACCTTCTGCCGGTGGATGCGAGGGACCGTTGGACTGAGCTTGCTCGGGTTTGACTTGGTTCGTGGCGGCAAACTGAGCGCCATCTACTGGGTGGCTGGAATTATGGCCCGCAATACCTTTCGAAGAAAAGACAAAGTTCTTTTGAGATGACAGAGAAGCGATATAAACATTCTGAAATGCTTAGAAACATATTTACTCTCTCGCCAACTTGCGCGCGGCGATCAATGTCGCGCTCGTGTTTATCGTTTGCTGGAAGCCACAGCCAGCAGACAAATGGCTTAATTCAGAGCACTGACTTTCTGGAGTGTTGCTCTTTGCCAGCACATAGTCTCATAGTCTCAGTCATGATATAGAATTTATAAGAGATTCATTTGTGTCCATGGTTCGCAAATCCAGGCATTTTGCTGACCTAGATCCAGATCCTCTGTGTGTGTGTGTGTGTG
>CAAKHG010038946.1:2112-14016 GCA_901007715.1 Dactylopterus volitans | reverse complement strand
GGAGTTTTGAAAAGGTGAGGATTATTAACGCTGTCACCCATGCTGCTGCGTGCGTGCGTGCGTGCGTGCTCGTGCGTGCGTGTGTGAGTGAGAGAGAGAGGGAGAGAGAGGGAGGTGTGGTGGGGTTCTGGTGCAGCTGTGCTCATCCGCAGTCTCACGGAACACGGATCCGCCAGCGGTCCGGTGCTCTGCTGTGGCATAATGCGTAAAACGCTGCACAACTGACCCATGTCACCGGATCCGACTGACGTCACCTGGATCCGATCCGTGTCAGCGGACCCAGATCCGACCGATGCCACCGAATTGGCCTGATGTCGCCGGATCTGGCCGATGTCTTGATAAGGGGGGGGCGGGGGGAGGGTTGGAGGCGCGTTCGATCCAGCTCGCCATGCGGTGACTTATGGGATGGAGGACAAATTCCAGTGGGATGAGGCGTTCGCGATTGGCTGAGATTGGTCCTTAAAATACCGGCGTGCCCTCATGCCCCGCCCCCTCATACAGAAGCGCGGCGGTGATGGATGCTGACAGCATCCTCGAACCCGCGGCCCGGCCACTCGTCACACCTGAGCCACGCCTGCCTCGTCGCCCGAGCAGAGTCGTCCAGCCGCGTGACGGCGCAGTTGTTAATGTCCGTCTCTGTGGTAACGCAGTTCACGCGAATACTCAGCCGGTCTCCCGCTCACGTCTGCTTGTTCCCTCTCACACGATCAGACGCTAACGTCCCCGCCTGCTCCCGCTAGCATGGCAGCGCCACGCGCGCAGCGTTCAGGGGCAGCGGCCGAACGCGTCCATGGCAACAACCCCGCTAAGCTCCCCTCCCACTTCTTACCATGAAGTCCGTCCTCCTCGCCAGCTCGCGGACTCGCCCTAACGCCGGCCGGGCTCTGTGCCGACGCGCCATGGCAACCGTCTTTGCTTGGCGACATCACCAGACTCGCTCACCAATGAATGACCCCCTCCGTGTTCCGCGCGCTCGTCACGGCTCTGACGAGTGACATCAAAGCAGAGCCGGCCAACGAAGGGTTGAATGACGGCGCGCGGACACGAGCAGACGCGACGTTTGTGGAACCGCGTCCCCTCTTTCTCAGCAACAATCGGCGAGCCTCTGCGGACTGTGCGACATCGTCATGTCATATTTGCTTTGATGTCGCAATTGTGTGACGTCACCGCAGCTCCTTTTAGGACACTCCTGCCCCGCGGCGCCTTGTTTCCTGCTCCGGTCGCTTCGCTTGTTCCATTCGGCTCTCGGCGTTCGCTCACCTCTCCTGCAGGTAACGCGAGAACCGCCTCCAAACCGGGCGGAACACGGCTCACGTTCTGAGTGGCTGTCCGGGATGGTTGTGGGTACTCGGCCGTTCTGGGTGTCGAGGGTGCAGTCAT
Organism: Dactylopterus volitans; assembly: GCA_901007715.1. NCBI lineage: Eukaryota > Metazoa > Chordata > Actinopteri > Syngnathiformes > Dactylopteridae > Dactylopterus > Dactylopterus volitans. The sequence continues at coordinate 12,636 of CAAKHG010038946.1, read as the reverse complement.
GTCCGGTGACATGGGTCAGTCGTTAGACTCTATCGGCATTTCTCTTGCGGATGTCAGACGCTGGAACCCCACCGATCGGCCATCTTTTCCCGCGGGAGAGCGAAAAGCCGTCGCAGCCGCCTCCCGTAACTCGTGCTCATTCCGTCTCTTTCCAGCTTGTTCGGGAAGCCCTTTGATGGCGGGAAGAGGATGGATCATGGCGGCTCCCAGCAGCAGCCGCAGCATCCCATGGAGCAGCAGCAGCAGCCGCCGCCGTATCACCTGCAGCATCCGGCCATGATGCGCTTGCACGAGGTCCAGAAGGAGGTGGCCTCGCTGGGGCCTCAGGTCTGCACCTTCAGCGGCCTGCAGAACGACCGCGACTACAAGCGCCTGGAGCGCGACCTGACCCGCCTGCTGCTGGAGGTGGACCAGGTGGACACGGAGGGCAAGCTGGAGCTGCAGGGGGCCAGGAAGCGGGCGGCGCAGGAGGTGGAGGGCCTGCTCCGCTACCTGGAGGAGAACGCCACCCACCCGTCCCGCCTGGCCATCGAGGAGCTGAGCAACGAGGCGCGCCGGCTGGTGGACGAGCGCGTGGTGGCGCCGCAGCGCACCGGCGGAGCGGCCGACATCAGCGACGAGCTGGTGGACGCGCTGCAGGAGCTGGTCCTGAGGCTCACGCAGGTCAAGACGGGGGGCAGGGTGCCGCTCCGCAAGGCGCGCTACCGGGCGCTGACGCGCCTCTGCGCCGTGCAGGACGTGATCGAGGGGCGCACGCCGCAGCAGACGCTCTCCCTGCCGCTGTCGGGCGACACCCACGAGGCGGTGCACCGCATCAACCAGGTGATGGTGAAGGTGAGTGTGGCGCGCAGCCAGCTGGTGGCGCTGCTCATGGGCCTGAGCGGCAGAGACAGCTGCGCCCACCTGTCGCGCATCCTGACGGAGATGCAGGTGGAGCTGGACGCGCTGGATGTTTCCGGGAACGCCGCCATCCGGAATTACCGCAAGCAGGTGGTGGAGGAGATCAACGGGCTGCTGAAGCATCTGGACCTGGAGGGCGAAGGAGACGACACGCGCAGGTGAGAGTCGGAACATGGTGTTTGTGAGGGAGGGACCCGTGTTTTTAAGTATTATAATTATTACTCTGACGTGCGGTCTGGCTCACGCAGCTGAGGCTCTCCGTCCGCGTGTTTCCAGAGCCGAGTCGGCGCTCTTACTCGTCTCCGGTAAAGCCAAACCTGAAAGATTCCCGACTGTGTTGTCGTCTGACATGCTCTTATTTTGGCGGGGCCGGCAGGTACGACCTGGCACAGAACGACTCCATCCGCGAGATCGAGGCGGTGCGAGCTCACGTCTCGCACCTGCGGGAGGGCGTCCTGCGCCACTGCGGGATGGACGACCTCAGCTTCCGACCCAAAGCCGAGCTGCAGAGCCTCCTCACGCACCTGGACCAGGTGGACACCGCCAAGAACCCGTGCATCAGGGAGGCCCGGCGCCGCGCCGTGGTGGAGGTCCAGGCCATCATCACCTTCCTGGACCTCCGCGAGGCCCTGGCTCGCCGCCAGCCGGGCCCCGGCGAGCACCCGTCCCACCGGGCCGTGTGGCTGGTCCTGGGGAGCCTTTCGGACCTGCAGGCTCAGGTGCTGGGCTTTGACGGGAAGCGGGCCGACAAGAGCTACATGGTTCTGGAGGAGCTGCTGACCAAACAGCTGCTGGCGCTGGACGCCGTGGACCCGCAGGGCGACGAGGGGACCAAGGTGGCGAGGAAGCAGGCGGTCAAGTTCGCCCAGAACATCCTCAACTATTTGGACATGAAGACGGACGAATGGGAGTACTAGAGGACGGTGGCGGCGCCGCCGCCGCATCGCCCTCAGCTGTATATACTCAACTCTTGATCCCCACAATGCACTGCAGCGGCGAGATGACTGCTTTTTAATTGTGTGTGTATGTGGGCGTGTCACTGAAGTGTTAGATGGTGATTGATGATGTCATAATGACCCAACAAAGCGAGTAAGCCGCTCTCAACAGGAAACGAATGTCACCTTCTTTCCCCATGCGGGAGGCAGAGGGGCGTGGCCGGCAGCCCTCATGGCGGAGCCTGACGCCATTGGCTGCGAGCGGCGCCGCCGCGCGCGCGGAGCCTCCTCGCCAGAAGAACCGCCACCGTCCCGTCCAGTGGCGCCTGGCTATGACGGATCCGGACGGAAGCGGTCGCCAGCAATCCATGAAACCAGCAATTTTAACGGGAGAACCTTCCAGCGATGGAGGCGGCGGCGACGTCTGCGATGGAGGCGGCGGCGACGGCGTTCGCGGTGGAACGCCAGCTTATCTCGACGGAGACGGAGGAGAGTGACTCAGCAGCGTTTCGATCCAGAGGGCGCGGCCTGCCTCCTCCCGCCGCCCCGTAAATGACTCGATGCCTTTCAGCTCGGCTTTGGTGTCTGAACTCGTCTGCCGTGGCGCCATGACGACGAGGCGCTTGTACAGAGAAGAAGAAGCACACAGAGACGGCGTGAATGTTCCTGGATGCTTGTGTTTGTACTCCACTGCAAAATAAAGACGCTGCCTTCACCTGTCTGTCTGTGTGTGTGTGTGTGTGTGTGTGTGTGTGTGTGTGTGTGTGTGTGCGTGCGTGCGTGCGTGTGCGTGCGTGCGCGCGTGTGTTGAACGAAGTTCCCGGTAAAACAAGTCTGAGAAGCTCTCCGACAATGCGAAACGTTAGCTACAGCGGGTTAGCATGCTAGCAAACAACATTGCCAAACATGGAAATGATGACATCATCGGTGACCAACCAAAGCGAGCGAGTCGCGCAAAAAGACCTGTGGCTCCGCCCTCTGCCGTTTACTGACGTTACAACGCCGTTAATTATTACTGATACTGTGAAATTAAAAAATGATGATTGGCTTTGGCAGCCGCTGCACTGTTTTGAATTGGCCCGCGGCAAATTCCGAAAAACGTGGAAAATGACACACAGTCCTGCGCCGGACTGACATGTAATCCTGAGTTTGAACACTGGGCTGCGCTGCTGTCTCGAACAAGGCAACTTCTCTGCAGAAATGGGCAGAGCCAATGAGACGCAGAGTAGCAAGTGTGAGCTGAAAGTGGAGGAAACGGGAAAAGGAATATTTCTTGGTAAGAAAGTGTAAAAGAGAAATATGCATTATCAGATGCAGTCATACTAAAATCAGCATTAAAAAACATCAAAATACACAGTGGACACTCGCAGTATGACGGATGAATGAACCATGACCGTGGTCCCACCTGCTTGTTACAAATACAACACACAGATTCAATTCTCAGAATCTGACTGATAGAAAGTCCCTTAAATTATTTTTTGGATGGTCGACGTGGCTCTTAAAGATCAAACCCAGATTTCTAGCTTCACTTTCGCCAAATCGAGTTGAGTCGCAGGTCTCTGGGCCTTCACACCAAAGATGAGTATTTCTGTTTTGTCTTTGCTCAACTGTAAAGTTCGTAGACGAAGGAGATCCACATATGTTCAGTGGAGAATGATCTGCATAATTATGGTAATTTTTGTATGCACGTAGAGATTAAACAGCAGTGGTCCAAGAATCGAACCCTGGGGTACTCCACACATCATACACACAATACCCCGTCTCTATGAGAGAAAGTCTCCAGCCACCTGTCCTGTAGGTAAGTTCTGGACCAGTCTGGAGCTGGGCCGGACCCATTTCTCTAACCGCTGGCGTGAAAATAGTCAACAGCATCAAAAGTTGCACTGAGATCCAGGAGAACAGGAACAGACGGGTTGTTAGAGTCCGTTTATACGCAGATCATCCGCAACTTTAATAAGAGCTGTTTCTGCTGTGGTGACGTCCGACACCTGGCTGATGAACGTCCAGAAGGCTGCTGCTTGACGGTCGAGACTTATTAAGCTGTTGAGTATCATGCGGAGGGAGGCCACATCGGACATGGGCCCATAACTAAAATCAACCGTTGCGTCGCGGTCGCTCTTCTTCAGAAGCGGTTTCATGACAGCTGCTCTAAGTGCCGCATCAAAAAACTGCCGACTGAGCCCTTAACGGTCTGGCACCATCATATTTTAAAGAGCTAATAGAGCCTTGTTACCCCACCAGAACACCATGCGCCCAGAACGCAGGCTTACGTGTGGTTCCTAGACTCTCTTAAAGTAGAGCAGGGGTCAGAACCCTAAGCTATCAGGCTCCCCTCCTGTGGAACCATCTTCCAGCATTGGTCAGGGGGTCAGACACCCTCTCCACATTTAAAAGGAGGCTTAAACCTTCCTCTTAGACAAAGCGTATAGTTAGGCCTGGCTCAGGCTGCCTTGGACCAGCCCCTCGTTCTGCTGCTCCAGGTCCAGACTGCCGGGGGACCATGAGTCTTTCTCTCCCTCTGTCAACTCAACCTGTCCAGGCGGATGGCTCCACCCCCCTGGAGCCAGGCCCCGCCCATTAACGGGGGAGCGTTTCCAGGGTCTCATGGGGGAATCGTCGGGTCCCAGTAGCATAAAGAGTCGGATCGTGGCCTGCTCTGCGTGGAAAGTGTCATCAGATAAGTTTTGTTGCGATTTTAGCGCTTTTATAACTTTGGTCCGCGGCGAGGTACCAGAGACCCTAACCCATGCCCATGTGGACGCTCTACCTTTTGGATGTCAACCAGCTTTTGAGGGAGGAGGACCAACTTCTAGAGGAGCTGAGTGACCCCCTGAGCCCCACATGGGCGGCAGACCCGGCACCACTATCCTCACTTACCCAACAAGAGCCTCCAAGGCAAAGACCGGCTTGCGCTAGGTTCTGAGAGCACCATGGGTGCAGCCAGCACGCAGCTGGCGTGTTCAGTTCCTCGCGTCATCCGGAACAGAACTTGCCTGGACAAGCGGGAGACGAGTAGAGTTAGTAGCAGCATGACGATCCTCTGAAGGACCACCGTCAGCTTCCTCCCCAACCGGACTTCCACTCGAGCTCTGAGAGGCCGATGTGCCTCTGACGAGATGCGAAAAGAGGTACGGCCGAGCAGCTCTGGGGGGGAGGGACAGACTGAGATCCAAAATGGCTGCCAAACCGGCAGTTTTTTAATAAGCGCGTTGACTCATCAGCATAAACGGCGCTGTGAGGTCACCATCCTGCAGTCTGACGGCACCAACGGGGCCCAAGAGTCGAAGCTGCGATGGCGTTTTTCTTTAAAAATCATTTACTGAACTTTAATACGCCGCAGCTCCAGTCCTGCCCGGCTCACATTACTGCGCATGTGGGTGCCGGTGATATAAAGCGTCACTTTCAGATGACCTTTGACCTTTCCTTTGAAGACAGACAGGAGGAAAACGTCCCCCCGCAGGGTCGTCCTGTCGCCACCAGGCGGCGTCGCATCCCCAGCTCTGCAGCCAGGGAGGATGGCGGCGATTACATAAGCGGTGACACGGAGGCGAGAACGTTTCAGCGCATGGACCATCAAACCGCAACGCCGCCATGACGACGGGGGCGGGGGGGCTCGCTTGCTTTTTAACCGAAGAAGACGGAGAACTCAGGCAGGACGAGCAGCCCGTGTGTTCGCGGCGCTCGAGGATCTGTCAGGAGGACCAATGAGAAGACGGGTCACGAGTGGCATCCGCCCCCCCCCCGCTCCAGAACCCGCGGGTGACCCCGGTCACGCTGATACTCCCAGTGTGTGTTGGCTGTGAAAAGGGGGTCTTTATGTGAAACACAGATGAGCGTTATGTCACGCAGGATGCGGCGAGGCCCCGCTGCCGCCGCCACCGGCAGCCGCTTATGTAACAGCCGGCGAGCAGCGCGGCAGGATGTCGGCTGTCGCCCTGCGAGGGAGCCGATACGGGGGGAGGAGCGCCGGGTCACATCCTCACCTGGGAGCAAGACCGCCGGTGTCGGCGGCAGCGACGGGGGAGGGGCCTGACGGCGAGGCGAGCCATGTTAGCACCTGAGCGTCCACGGCTCGACCTCTGACCTCTGCTGCCGGCAAAGAACAAGCACAGCCGGTTCAGACGCGGGTTTTCAGGTTCCTGAACATTTTCGGCGAGGAACCTGCAGCAGTTTGACATCTGTGTGGTGTTCAAGGTCACCCGAGGGGCTGCAGGACGTTACAACGCCGTCACGGCTGCACCCGCTTAATCTCGCTTCTGCTCTCGGCGCCGTCGTCTGGTCGGTTGTATCAGTTATAACGTGAGCGTGATTCTGTCGCCATCATCTGACCTTCAGACTCCCACCGTGCTTCACTCCGCTCTACTCGGGTTTGTTCTCAGGGCCGCGACTCCGCAGCCTGACAGCTGTGGAGGCGGGGCCATGTTTGGCCGGTTGCCACAGCGACAGCATGCATTAGTCACCGCTCTGCTGGTCTGCAGATATTATTGTGTCTCCACTCGCAGCAGCGAGAGAAGAACCGGGAAGTTCCTCAGGAGACCAGCAGGAGGAGGAGGAGGAGGAGGAGGCCCCAGACACACACACACACACACACACACACACACAGAGCAGTGAAATACACACACACAGCTGACAAAACGGCTGGCCGGCCTCCAAAAGGAGTCCCAGGAATGTGAGAGACTACATGGTGCGTTTGATGAGTCCAGTTCCCATGGTTCCAACTGTCCTCATAGTTCTAATCAATCATCCCTGGAAGCAAAACGCTGCTCTTCCTGAGAGGAATTCACGGATAAAAGCCTCAGCTGGGATACGCCGACGCCTCATGACTGTGCGACGGTGATGAACTCTGACCTCTAAACCACATTACGGCGAAGACCCGCCCCCTCCGGCATAAGAGGTTTGCCTGTCCTCCTTTTAGTCCCGGTGGGATTAAAGGGTTAAATATGCCCGCGGAGCCCAACGGCAGCTGATCGAATACTGATCCCGAGCATGAACGTGACACCGCGGCCCCGACCTGTCAATCATCGTGACGGACACCAGGGGAACCGCCCCCACCACCCCCACCACCCTCCACCACCCCCTTACCCGTGGTTGTCGGATAGTGGACAAGCATCAGTGCCCTTTGGGAGGACCGGATCACTTCCTTGAAACAGGAGGCACCGTGGAGCTCCGCTGCAGCTTCGCCATCAGCGTGGCACCAAGCACCTCAGAGGGAACGTCCTGTTACACGGTGAAGGCTGCGTCGTCAAGGCAACACCACTGAAACTCTCCCGGACGCCTTTGATAACTTTTCTATATACCGAGCAAGATTCAGGCGGGTCCGAATAACCCCCGTCGGAGATGTTTGTTGTAGTACACGTGGAGTACTGCCTGTCACCATCAGGTGGCGCTATGGCAACGACTGAATATTTGCATACAGACGCATCCAGGGCGTTCAAGATGGCCGTCTTCCCGTTTGGTCGAGGCAAAACCTCCCAGACTTGTTTTTTCTGGGGTTCCACGCGTGTAGGTGAACGTGGCTCCCGGGGATCCTCTTTTGTGGGGGGGTGGGAGGGGGGGTGTCCAGCCGTTTTGCGAGAGCGAGCCACATCTGGGCCGTCAGAGATGTGATCATTTATTACATAAGATTATGCGTTCAACCGGCATACCGGAGAACTGTGGAGCATCTCGTGGGCCCCAGCTCATCTCCCTCAAGCGCCACAGCGCAGGGACACGCCCACTGCGACGGCGCCACGTCACCGGTCCGGTCTTGGCACTTCTTCCGTGCTCAGGTCAGATGTCACGGGATAAGAGGATTTAAGGGCGGGATTAGCAGAAGCTCACGGCTCCTATTTGAAGCCTCGGATGCGGATTAGACCTCCAGAGCCGTTGCAGCGGTTCTGCAAGCGGAGAGACAAGCGGCACCAGAACTGCGCGGTCCTGCAGGACCGAGCGTCGCGCCGAGAACCCAATCATGAGCCGGTCCTTCTGCCTTCCAGTCGATCACAGTGGCGCTCAAATGCGACACACCGCAGAACCAGAACCCCCAGAACCACCACCTTGACGCAGAGCTGCGTTGAGGCAGATTTCCCACTTGCCGCGACCCACTCGTTTCTGATTGGCCGTTTTCTGTTGCCGCGGGCAGACAGGAAGCGACCTCACAGGTGAGGACTCACTCTTTCCTGCCGCTTGTCGGTTCAGAGTCAAGAGAAAACAAAAAAAATCACTTTTTCATTTAGTATCTTTATTTTATGCCAAAGTGCAAAACAGGTCCCCTGTCAAATGAAATGTCACATTTTAAAAGGGGAGGAGCCTGCATGAGTCCGTTCTTCTCAAATGCTCACTCCTGCAGAAACAAACCAGCATGTCAGAAAACATCAAGGAACAAAACATACATCCTCCATGCTGCAGAGTTATGGGGGACCTGGAGGATCCTGTGAACCTGCATGGACATGCATGACCATCAAATAATAGAACCAACCGGTTCAGGGTGCTAACGTCCTCTTATGATGACGACGAACCACTCTAGGTCCGTGATTTGGTGGCGAAGGTCAGGTAGCCAGTGTGGCCGGGTATCTCCCGGGGCGGCGTGGTGGTCTTCATGGTGATGGCGGCGTGGCCCGGAGCAGACGTGGGCGGCGTCTCCTGAGGGGCCTCAGCCAGACCGGATGGTTCGGGGCCAAAGTCCGGCAGCGGCAGCGAGACGGTTCTCACGTCGTGGATTCTGAGCAGAACCTCCAGCGTGCTGATCTCCTCGAAACCCTGCGCGGCCAGCGCCTCGCAGGTGCGCTGGACCTGCTCGATGCACGGCGAGAAGGAGCACAGGCGACCTCCTGCAGAGTGAAAGAGAGCAGCAACATGGCGTCAGACGGGCTTCGGAAATGGCCGATCGCTTGGACCAGAGTCAGAGTGATGCCTCACAATTCAGTCCACCATGTTGCATCGGACACCCCATCCGACTGCTTCTAGAACGGCAGGGGGTCGCGTTTAGGGTCGGGGGTCAGGTTTAGTGCATCAGGCACCTTCATATCTCAGAGATATGGGGTTCCAAACGTAGAGTGGAGCTGCTGCAGAGCTTCATGCTGCACTGCAGGAGGATCTGCTGAGGGACGGTCCTCACCCTTCCCCACCGAGATAGGAGATCTTCAAGAAGTGAAGAGTTGGAGGACTGCGCTTCTCTGCCTGTCAAAAGGGTGGCCATGAGGCTGAGGAGCCTGATGGAGCCTGTCACACGTGGTGACCAGGCCTATGGTGTACCCAGCAGGCCGATATCTGAAAATATCATTCTGACTGGGGATGTTTTGGAACTCTCAAACCACAGAGCGTTGTTAGGTTATCAACTCCGACTTCCATCGATGAAGACAAGGGTTCCGACACAGCTGAACACCAATACTTGTGGGGGACTTTGGAGGACTCTGGGTTTAGGCCTGGTCCCTCAGCCAGGTTCAAGGTCTTGCACGACTCAGAGCACACTAAAGGTTAAGGGTGGTTAAAGCTCTGGGTGACGGCTGTGTGTCGTTTTGTGGCACAATGAGGGATGGATGTGTGGAAAGGTCCATCTTTTCAAGGTCAGGTTCTGGTGTCGTCCTCCATGCCGTGGCACCGACTGGCATGTGTGATCCGGGGGTCTCACGCCGGCCCGTGGCGGCGTGGAGCACGCGCACATGCATCGCCCACCTGAACTCCCACTAAGGTGCACACATGCCGGAGAAAACCGAATTCCAATCGCATCATCTGGGCGTCTTAATCTGAGTTCGGGAAGTCTGACATCAGTCGGATTAACGCGTCTACGTGCACTTCAGTTGTCCAGTTATAGTCGGATGAAGGCAATAATTGGGCTTTTTCAAGCGTCATGTAAAGGTACCGAGTGTCTCGCTCAAGGACGCTTCCAACTTGCCCTCCTTCAGACCTTCTTCATGGGCCTTCACGAGTTAATCACTGTGTGCATGACCCATGCCCTGTGTGTGTCCGGTCCTCCTCCAGGTAACCAGGGCGGACAGGAAGCGGTCTGGATCAGCTGCTGCGTCCTCCGGCTGTGGAGATTGTGAAAGGCAAAGCCACGTGCGATTGCTGGCAATAAAAAAACGAAATTGATTTGACTGCGACCTCTGACCCCGTCGGCGCCGCAGTCCACGGGAGAGATGCAGGACGCGAGATTTCCCATCCCTCCTGCGAAAGGAACGGCAGCCATCGGGTGGCGGCGTCGCTGGGGAACGTCGCAGGGCTCTTTTTAGAAATGTTCCCTGCGACCCTCCGCTGCATCGGCTCACAGGACGGGCGCCAAATCAGCCGCGAGCACAAATCAATGGCGTCCGAGCAACCGGGCAGGGGCGGAGCTAATGATTAAAAAAAAAAAAAAAAAAAAATCCAGCGGTCATTAATAGCTGGCAGCCAAGTCAAAGTTATCAGATCAGATTGTGTTTGCTCCGCGCCTATGTGACCGGACCCGTGTGTGTGTGTGTGTGTGTGTGTGTGTGTGTGTGTGTGTGTGTGTGCGCGCGCATGTGTGACAGTATGACAGTGTGTGTGTGTGTGCGCGCGCGCACATGTGTGACAGTATGACAGTGTGTGTGTGTGTGTGCGCGCGCGCGCGCGCGCATGTGTGACAGTGTGTGTGTGTGTGTCTATAAGGCCAAAAATTACAACAGCAGAGAGAAACAGCCGTTTTACCGCCTTTAGCACGCCACGACGGTGACCGTGATGTTGGCGACGG
>CAAKHG010038944.1:13812-31702 GCA_901007715.1 Dactylopterus volitans | reverse complement strand
TACAGTATGTGCACGTGTATGTGCACATGTGTGTATGCGTGCGTGCGTGTGTGTGTGTGTGTGTGTGTGTTCACTTGTGTGCGTTTGTGCTTTTGCACATAGCCCATATATCTTTTAGGGCATTATTTTTTTCTGGGCCAGTTGGTTGCAGTGGGCAGGTTGCTGAATCTGTCATAGCCTCTCTTCTCTTCTCTTCTCTTCTCTCCTCTCCTCTCCTCTCCTCTTTCTCTTCTCTTCTCTTCTCTTCTCTTCTCTTCTCTTCTCTTCTCTTCTCGCCCCCCACCCCTCAACGGCATCTGCCAACACCTCCACCCATTTCCCACCCTTGCCTCTCTCTCTCTCTCTCTCTCTCTCTCTCTCTCTCCCTTCCTCCCTCCTTTTTCTTGTCAGTTTTTTTTTGTTTTGCTCTCTCCCTCGGCCGAGGGTAAAAGAGAGACGAGGTCAGTAACACTGGCAGAAACAGGAAGGACGGGAGGTTGAGGAGCTGCATGGCAGGTGAGAGGCATCAACCCCCCGCCCCTCGAGAATTCTCCATCCTCACTATTTTAGCCTTGTTTTTTCACGTCCTCTCTGGGCGTCTAAACGCTTCCTCCCGTTAACCGGCTGCTCTTCGTTTCTTTGCTTCTTCTTCTTTTTTTTTTTTTTATCCGTCTGACTCTCTCTTGTTTACCTCACATTGTTCACATTCTTTGATCCGCTTCACCTCACCCCTCCCCTCTCTCCTCGCTCGCTCCCTCTCCCATGGTCTATTTTTGCAGGGTAGAGAGTATAGGTCACATGTGTTTGCCTGGGATGTGTGAGAAACGGTGTGAACGGTAAGAGAAACAGGGAGAATGCATGCGTTTCTGTGTGTGTGTGTGTGTGTGTGTGTGTGTGTGTGTGTGTGTGTGTGTGTGTGTGTGTGTCTGTGTTTGTGTCAGAGTGTGTGTGTTTTACTGTTCGCACAATGTTAGCGCCCCTCGCACTGCTTTGGCAGCTGAGACAGTGCAGGAGGAAGAAGTGGGTAGGTTGACAATCAGGCAACACACATGTACACACACACACGCACGCGCACACACACACACGCACGCACGCACACACACGCGACACACACACTTGCTGAGCACTGAACACGCCGGCAATCAGCAAACTTTTTTTTTTTTTTTTTTTGGGTGGTATTTGAATGTACATGTCCATTCTGCTCTCCTACATATTTGTCTGTGCTGTGTGTGTGTGTCTGTGTGTGTGTGTGCGCGCGCGCGCGTGTGCTGGCAAGCGGAAGTGCAATCGGAAAGCTGTCATCTGACCACGATCAATAAACACTGAATTTATGCGCGCTGATTTCCTCCCGGAGTCGCCCTCGCCGCCGCGCCGCCATCGCCTGCCTGGCTTCACACTCCGCTGGTGTCAGGCCGGCTCTTTATCACCAGGAGGTGTGTGCGAGTGGGTGGGTGAATAAACTGGGTGTTTGCCCGCGTGTTTGTGTGCTCGCATGCCCAGATGTCTTATCTCATGTTCATCCAAGTGTGTTAGAATTCCCTCACAACATGCAACTCCATGTGTGTGAGCTCGTGTGTGTGTGTGCGTATCCGCTCAGAGTAGCTGTGCAGTTAATGAGCTAGTGGACGCGGATTTATTCAGAGCTCATGTTCCTGCGAGAGCGTATTAAAATACAAGACGATTTTTGCTCATTTCAATATCTTTTTTCTCTTCGGTGTGCGCGTGCGTGTGTGTGGGTGCGCGTGTGTGTGCGTGAGTTGCGTTTTAACCCGCCATAGCGACTCGAAGCAGACGTAATGTGACATGACAGCGGTGTAAGTGATCTACTCTTCTGTGGTAGCGCGCGGCACACCTTGTCTCCCCCTCCCCTCCCTTGGTTACGTCTCCTTTCTCTTTTCTCCCAGCATCCTTCATTCCTGCCCTCGCTGGCAGCGTCGCCGCCCCTTCCGCTGCTCATCTCCCTTCTTCCCTACCCCCGCCGCCCCCGTCCCTTGCTCATCCTCCTTCTCAGCCTCCTGTCGCATCTGCTGATGTTGACAAATAGTCAGGTGCCGCACATGCTAATGAGCGGGAGCAGCTAACTTCATCACCTTCATTAACTTCCATGAGGGGAAGCGGCTATAATGGTAGCAGAGCTCCGGCTAGAAGGGGTTGGCTCCGTGCCCCAATTAATAATAGATGGTGGGTTACTTCCTGTATGGCTAATGAAAGCAGGCAGCTGCGCTCTTTCGCGCAGGAGCACCACTGTCGGTCATGAGAAGCGCCGTCTGAAATAAAAGAAAAAAGGGAGCGCTTGTTCTTCACATGGAGCGGGACCGAAATCAAACGATAGGCTGATAAGAAAACATTTTGCAGGGGGCGGGCAGCATCTTTTTTTTCTATTTTTTATTTTTATTTCTGGCAGATAAGGCAGAAACAGGACAGCGATGGTCCGAAGGTCATGTCCACACCAGCGCTGATACCGCTGGGAGTTCCCCTTTGGGACTCCAGCCGCTCTTACGTTGCACCGATTAACAAAAAAAAAAGAAAAAAAAAAGACATGTTGTATGTAAGATATAAACACCAAATCAATTAACACGCGCCGGGTTGGAGAACTGTGCTCTGGTCTGGTCCCCTGACGGCACGGAGGCCCCGACATGTGCCTCTGTTATTGCTGTAGACAGCGTGGAGGTGTTTAGCATCAGCCCGCCGAGTCAGGCACTGATTGTCGACAGTGCAGGAATTCATCTCAACTGTAAAGCCATGCGCATGGCCGGATAAATGTATGGCTTGTGGCGCAAATATGAGAGGCCGGTCTGGGCTGCAGGGGTCCGCCTCATCTCCCCCTCGCCACGGGGAGCATTATGGCTAAAGGTGCTTAAAGTTCCGCCTCTTGTAAACACGCTCCGACATGCTTGAGCCATTGTTGGTGGTGCAAAGACGCCTCGTCTCTGGCCGCGTTTCAGGGTGTTCTTTGTTTGTGGGGCGGCTTTTGATGAGTCGAACATGCAGACGAAGAAAACCCCTTCTTTTCCTCCGAAGGAGGGTTTTTTTTTTTTTTTGCTTTTGGTCTCTTGCCCTCTCGTGCACGTGTAGCGAGCGAATCCAGTTCCTCCCTCGAAAATTCAGGAAATGGGGCGATCAGGTGCACCATGAAAAGGGCGGTAATGTTATTATTATTCCTCGCGGTGAACCCCTCACGCTGCCTACTGCGAGGCAACACGAGCGGCAATATGAGCCAGCGGTGTCATCGCGTCGGCTCATGCCGCAGAGTAAAACATGTCAGAGGTCTCCTTCCACATGCATCCTGTACATTTATAGTCAGCGCGAGTGGAATCCTTGAGCTGCGTGGTGCTTGATGTCCTCAGCCCACACAACCAAGGAGGGAAAGGAAACTCGCGCGATGGAAGTTTAGACATGACAGACATCAGAATGTGCTTTTTGGTCTCTTTGTTGCTTTTTTTCTGCCCCATTTTTTTTTTCTTTTTGTAAAAGCCTGATTTTTTTTTTTTTTTTCATTGTTTGCCTTGAGCTCGGAAAGAAAATCATTTCCGTTCGGCAGTCAGAGGCGGAACATACTGAATAATACGGGCTTATTAAATGCAGTCAGAAGAGATTTCACAGTCACAGTTTGATATTCCACTCAAGGATGGTTCACCTTTAGAGGATCTGGTTAAAGCCACTGTACATATATATATATATTTTAGGTCAGTTTGAACCGAGCAAAACCACAACAGCATCTTGCCGGCTGCATCCCAGCGGGATCATTTTGCTGCTGTTTAATGACGCCCGTGGACAGACTTTCCTCTCCGATTTTCTCTCTGGGCTTGAGAGCCAGATGTTGTGTAGCACCAAGGGAACAATCTGGCGCCTGCTGAGCGCAGACACTGTCGCGCTGGCCTAGACCGGATCATACTGGATTAGGACTGAATTGAGGAAGTCTGGAATATTGTGATGAACCAGAATGGACCTGACAGAATGGGAGTGAAGTAGATTAACTAAGATGTATTCGGGGTCCACTCTGGAGTTGTAATGTACTATACATAGACATGGGCCAGACGGCACTCAAATAGCTTCTGTGGGGGCATCGATCTGCTCCTGCAGGGCACTCGCATGCTAAGAGCTTCGATAGCCGATAAATGTCTCCCGGTGTCTTCATGGTCTGTATCGGCCTGCTGACAGCATCCTTGGTCGCGTGCGATTCAGCGATCGGAGACCTCCCTGGTGTCCCTGTCGGTCAAATTTTCACCATCCACTTCGAGCATTTTAACTGTTTTTTTTTTTTTTTCGGAATATTGCAATCAGCATCAGCCTCTCGCCTCTTGCCGTCAAATGTAGCTGCCTCCCTCATTCGCATTTGTGCCGTCGGCGTGGTCCCTGTAATAGAGCACAAACGGACAAGTAAAAATAGATAACAAAAAAAAAAAAAATCTATTCATGACCGGTAGCGATAATAGCAAATGAAATATCAGTGTCTCTCCAGAGTTTATTAGAATGAGCTAACGTGGACTCAATTTGAGTTCAATTATGAACAGAAAGGGGGGAAAAAATACTTCAGGCACTTAAACAACGGGCAGTAGGTGGCCATGGGAAGCTGACGGCTGTAACAGGTGATTCCAGTGTGAGCCGGACCCCCGACCCCGAATCATCTCTTATGAGTGGAATGAGGTAAACCTGCAGAGTTAAAGCTGAACGGCCTGATTGAATCGATTCCGCCTGTTCCTCATCCCGGTTAATCAAATACCAGCTCTCAGTCACGGCCGGCGGCAGCATGCGCAGCCGCGGGCTGTCCCTTCACTCCAACGTGACGCCTCGGCGCCGGCGCGGGACATGCGGGGGGACGGCTCCAGTCGCAGCACGCGCAACCATGGCAACAGCGAGCTTTTCGGCCTCAATCTCACCATCTGTTTTGCGTTGCAGAGCTTCAGCAGACCCGAATTGTAACACCGAAACGTGACGGGACATGAGTAGTTGTCGTGGTTTTGGAGCATTAAACTATCAACGGCGCCGTTCGCCACTGACAGGTGCAAACACCTGCTTCACTCGGCAAAGTTTGGGCGCCCGTTTGGACCCGTCCGCTTCCACCCTCCTGGATCAGATTTCCAGGCTTATATAGACATCATAACTCATGTTCTTCAGTTTGAAGTGATTAGAGAGCCGCCCGGCGTCTTCCGGCAGACGGCAAATTGTGGTTTGTGCATCTGGTGTGACAAATTGTCTGTGTTTGACAAGCTGGGAGTGTCTGTATCTGAATAAGCGGCATGCGAAGGGGATGATTGATTGTTCTGTTGGGGAGACGAGAGCAAGATCCACATGGAGAGAAGATGATAATGTCTAGACTGAAAAAAAAAAGGATTTAAAGAATGCTGGATTTCGACAGCATTTTCTTAAGTCCAAAGACTTTTCGACACCCAAATTGAGGTCCAGAGTCCCCTTCGGCAGCGCCGCTGTGTTGAGATGACGCTGCAGGACTGAGTTGCTGCGCGGGCTTATAGCAGCTCTTGACTTTATCAGCGTGTTTGTCGACACATGTTCCCTCGCCCGAGTGCGGCTGCGTCTGTCTCAGGTGCATTTTAATCGGGACTGGGCTGCCTACGTTCTCAGGGCAGCACAAGGATACACACAGATAGCTGCGCCCACGTCGGGGGGCTGCATGCGATAAGGTCCTGGGACCGGCGCTATTGTCGTCGGCCTCCCCCGTGGTGCCTCTCCCCTTCTTGCTGCCGCTTGCAGTTTGACCCGCCCCCCCCCCTCATAACTGATGAGCACTCATGTTTGGAGCTGCAGCTGCAGCCAGTGCACAGAGCCTCATTGTGTGCATGGGCGAGACGGCGACGGCGTTCATCCATACGTGTTTCTTTAATGAGCTCGTGCGCAAGGCCGAGCATTGCAGAGGCAGAGCTGGAGGGGGGCTTCGGGTGGGTGTGGGCGGAGGGGGGGGTAAACATAACAGTAAAGCTGCTCTGCATGTGCGAGATATGAGTGTGTACAGCTGCCACTCCCGCTTTCTGCCTCTTCTCCGCTAACCGCCCACCTCCTGTCTCCCCCCCTGCCTGCACTCGCCAATCTTATTTCCTGTTGGCCTGCCGTCCCTCGAAGCCTGCTCTGTGTCAGTGTACCGCCATAATTCAATATCCCGCACACTGGCACTCCAATGTAATGACCCATGACATTGAACTAATGATTTTCCTCCTCTTTGGTAGGTTGGGTCAGTAATAATTTTGCATGTGTCTGTGTTCGGTGTGTGTGAGTCCCAGAGTGGGTAGCTCGAACACATTAATGTAAGATGAATGTAACCTTACTGTTACATCTGTAAAAAAAAAAAGAAGTCATATCTATCACATTTACTTGATTGTCTGGGTTTTTTTTTTTACTGCACAGCGCAAAATCACCACAAAGCAGCTATCTTAGTGCGGTCGAGGCTCGCTGACGACGCAGGAAAACCCCTGGCTGTCAGTACCGGCTAATTTACTGTACCGTACTCTCATTATTCCTTTCTTCCGGGCTTCCGCATTGCCGATGTTGTCGCCTCTCCACCAGCTGTCAGGCTTATTAGCTTGCTGTTGAGAGACTGTGGCATGTCCTATAAGCGCGTGTGGCGCCTTAGAGACCCCCGCGCTACATCCCAGCCGCATGATTAGCCATGCTAGCAAGCACATGCGCGCCGGCGAGCACCGCCGCTGACGTGAGCTAGCACAGTTTTTGGGGGCGCCCTCGTTGTTCCCCGTGGCTTTACCTTTGTCGCCAATAACAGCCGACAGCAAATGCTATCAATTTGGATTTGACTTAGCGGGGCTGTCATGTCGCTAATCCTGTGCGGATTGTGCATTGTCACCGGGGCTCAAAGAGCCGGGATAATCTGCTAGTCATCGCGCGGTATTTAAAATAGTCCGCACCGGCGGTCCACACTTTTGATTGCGTTATAGATTTTCCTTATAGACCTTTGCTTATAATGGTCTGCCGTCAAATGGGACGTGGCCCCTTGGGAAGCCTCCCAACAGCCACACAAGCTTTTCGAGCGACGTCAGAACTTAAAAATAATCACATCTGCAGCCTAGCGAAGGTCAGACAGTCAGTGTTTGCTCCTGTGGCAATTTTTTTTCTTTTTTTTTTACACTGTCGTCTTTTCGCTCACCTTTGTCCTCCTCCTTTCTTTCATGTTTGTTTGACGCTCACAGGCTTCCATTGCTCTCTCCCGTTCTACCTCTGCCTCTCTATTTTGGTAATGATGTAATTAAGGAAGGTTTTGTTGCCTGCCCACGGTGTATAATTGCCAGTGGGGGCCGCCTGTACTTCACTCGGCAATTACGAGCAGCATTCCTCTGCTCCCGAATCGGCTAATTAAGCCTCGAGGATGGCGAGCTGCCTGTAGGCGCGGAAAAGCTTCGGAAGGAGTCAGGAATGCCTGTGCTCTTCACACTCCCGGGACCCGGGGAGGTAGCGGATCGAAGGAGCGGTTGCCACGGTAACAATCACATGGTGTCACATCCTGTGCAGTGGCTGTCAGTCAGTGGATGTGCATGTGGGTTTTGCGCGCGCGCGCGCGTGTGTGCATCTGTAGCAGAGACAACAATTCTGCCGCAGGTCACCACCTCTTTCCATTATTAAGGCTCAATCTGCGAGGACGGGACAGGGGCCAAATAGAGCTTGTCACGGTTCCCGTTCAGGTCCCTGTGTGGACCGGTTGTCAATGTGATTGATTGCATCGCCGACTCGTGTAATGCTTGGCCCGCAGTATGTCCTTACTCAGCACTCCGCAGCGCACGGCTCGCCCCGCCGCCAAGGATACGCGCCTACGCCAATCTAATCAGCTAAGTGTGCTGCACAAACTTTCGCACATATTTGACGGTGCCGCGTCGGGTGTATTATTAGCTTTTACTGTCATAATCAACTAGCGGGTTTGTCGCGCGCATACCAGTGCTTGCGACCTTTGGGAATGTGATTTGGCCGAGTCAGTTTGCTGATGGGAAACGTAGCAGAAGTCTGGGCTGCTACGGGGAAAATGCCAGCTATTGTGTTGCCAACGAGAGTCTTTATGCAGTAGACCTGCTTTTTTTTTTTTTTTTTCTTTTCTTTTCTTATATCACACACCTATTGTAGAAACAATGTGGGGGTGTGTGTTCTCATTCCTTCTGCAGGCATCAAAGCAACCGTTTCAAACGCAAAAACTGTCTCCAAAGACGCAAAGTTTGGGTATTCCCACAACACCTTCCCCGTCTTTGTGTAAAAATAGCATCAAAATAAGAAAATTAAAGGATGTCATAGGAGGAACACCATTCCTGTTGAAGCATCAGAACTGAATGCAGGAACGCGAAACCTCAGGACATAATAAAATACAATAAATGAGAGACGGTTGTAAAAAAAACAAACAAACCCGCTTTAGTGTGTGATATGTTGCCTATTATGGGTTCTTACTGACAAATGCTAATTCGCACCTTAGAAGCTGCCTCACATGTTGAGGGTTGAACTCATTAAACCAGTGCTTCAGGCATTCTTATGTAGTGTCTCCCATATAGCGGGGTTTCTTTTTTTTTTCCCACCGACACAAATTTGCATAGAAATTGTGTGAATAATGTGCCTATTTGCTAAGTGGCATCAAAGTTTATATTTGGCTAGGGTGACTGTGAGTGTTCTTCAGCTGCGCAGTTCAACTGTGCAGCTCATTGAAGGCCGGGAGGATTGTCTGGGATTTATTAGTCGTATTATAAGTGTTGGACTTTATTAGGAAGAAGAAGATGAAGGGGGGGGGGAGCAAAGAGCTGCCGCATGTTCCCTTTTGTGGGTCGTTCCCTGTTTGTGTTGAGGTCTGACCATGGAAGGAAAATACAAAATTAGTTCAATGGGCAAAGTGGCAGTGCCTTTATATTTGTGCACTGCTCGGTGCAACTCGGTAAAGCAAATATTAACTCCACATTTGCCTTTTGATGGCATTCCCAGTCTGAAATGCAAAAAAGATGCCTTTCCCCACCTCATTATAACCATCTGGTGTGTCAGCACTGCTGCTGGGCTGTATACTAGGGAATTCCATGGCAACCCGTTTGCCATTAAAATATGCGCTGTGTTTTATTTTGCCAGTAAATATGAGTGCATGGACAATATGAACCATATGGGGTTTACCTGATAATGCTCCTGCAAATGTCTTAGTTTACATTTGACATAAATAAGCACATTTTCCACCATGCCCTTCCAGGCAGCATAGTCAAGGTTGAAATCTAGTCTAACGGGACTTACAGAATATCTTATCCTAGGAAAGCGTGTATTTGTTGTCTTGTGTGGAATCGGGGATCTTATTGTCTTATTTCAGTGATTCTTCTGAATAATTTGAAATACTTCATGCAAATATTTCATGCTGCTGTTTTTGTTTTTATGAAACATTATCTGCAAGGACCAGGCACCGTCGTATAATGAATCTGTCATTGTCATGATGCAGATTCTCTCTTTTTTCGAAGATAATCATTGATTAACGATATTTGAATTTCTTTATCTTTTCTGTTTGTTTTTTTTCAGGCTGTGAGCTCCAACTGTGGCAAATACAAGTCGATGACTGAAAAATCTGCATCCCATGATGGACAAGAAAAGTGGTAAGGGTCACCAAGTCACTAACATAATAAGTTGTCTATCTTTGCTTTGGGCAATACAGTATATATATTTATTTTTTTCTTATTTTGCTACAACAGAATAAAGAGAACATCGTGACATAGAATCAGATTTTATCAACCTCTTATTCCCATATTTGGCCAAAGGTGGCTAAAGCATAATTTACCTGAGGTGATAACTAATTCCGTATTCACAGACGGACACTGTGAGCAACCTCTTGCATACTAATCAAGTGTAGTTTTTGCATTATCACAACATAATAATCACTTACCAGTTAGCGATATGGTTTTACATAATGAAGAGCCATGTGTGCAACAATAGTGCCTTCCTGTACAAGTGGTTCAAAAGGTGCTGATGATAATCTATGATTTGGATCATGTACATTTTATCAAGCACTTTAAATATTTGAATCGGTTCTAGCTGAATAATTTCATTTAGTGTATTTATTAGTTGTTTTTTTTTAGGATTTCTAGCACAAGACGGTTTGAACTATTTATTAACTTGGATATTTATCCATCACAGCCAACGGCGTTCAGGCCAAGACCAATGAGGGTGGTGTTCAGAGGAAGCAGTTGCCCTACTCAGTGGAAACTCCCTACGGCTTCCACCTGGACCTAGATTTTCTCAAGTATGTTGATGACATTGAAAAAGGCAACACAATCAAACGAGTCCACATCCAGCGGCGGGTAAAGGGCCCCCCCAAGTTTAGCACTCTACCTAGAAATTTCAGCCTCCCTGGGAATGGAGCCAGGCCTGCCCCTAAGGAAAAGGAAAGCGCATGGTCCGGAACATCAACCTTGGGGCCAAAGCCTAAATCACGGGTGACAGAGGTCCAGCAGATCTTTGATTTCAGAGCAAATGAAGGAGGAACTTCTTGCAGGGGGACAACCGGTCAGGGAACTGACTATATGTCAGCTAAGTCCAGGGATGAAGGGGCTCAGGGTGTTGACGAGAAATCTGTGGGCATTCAAAGTCGACCAAACCTGCTTCGAGCGTCGAGCATGCCCATCACATTACAACAGCGGAAAGGCTCTGATTCAAGCAGTCCAGACCGTACTCTGGGGACTCCAGAGAATGGCTCAACAGAGAATATGTTCCGTCCTTCACCGGACATAACAGAAAGAAGGTGTGTCCCCCAAGACCGGGCCGGACTCCACCAGCAGATCACGGTGGCGCTGAAGAGGGTCAGAGAGCTAGAAGAGCAAGTCAAAACTATTCCTCAACTTAAGGCTCAAATCTGCTCACTGAGGTTGGAGAGAGAGAAGCTACTACTTGAACTCCAAGCCCAAGCCCAGGCTCAGGCACAAGTCCAGCCCCAGGTCCCGGTTTCCACATCTGACATAGTAGACCTGCGCTCTGATGCTGGGACACGTACTCAGTCACAAGGACACAGACCAAAAGGAGGGTTTAACTTGGATCTTATTACTCAACCTGTCAGTAGTTTAGAGGCTTTGGAACATGTGCCAGAAAAGAGACAGACAGAGAAAGAGGAGCTAAGTGTCTCAGAGAAAAGCAGATTGTTACAAAGAGAGGAGCTAAAACAGGAACCTGTAAAGAGTTCAGAGAAAGAATCAAGACAAAAACAGCCGCTTGAGAAAGCAGCCATACAAAAAGAAACAATAGGGGGTGCATCGGAGCATGCAGGACAAAAACTGCCAGTGGACATTCAAGGACAGGCAGTCACGTCGTGTGTGGTGGCTGTGAAAGACGCAGGCTTGACCGCTATCCAAGACGCAAACGCAGCAAAAGGGGGAAAACTCCAGGACTCAGGAAGCGTCCAGAATTTGCACGAGAAGCTGATGATGTTGGAGGCCAAACTCACTCAGGCTAGCCAAGAGCTCGAGAGAACTAACAGTCTTCTGAAAGAACAAATGGCAGATAACAAGTTGAAAGAGGAGAGAATAATTCAGCTGAGCGAGGGGATGAGAGTGGAGGTTTGTGCGGCGGAGGTACACACTCGGCCACGAAGACAGAGCATTGACACAGGGACGGAGACAGAGAGAGTGGATGTTGTCAACCGAGAGACAGAAACAGAGTCTCCCGGTACAGTAGATCAAGGAACAGACACGGAGCGAATCTGTGTTGAGGTGTGTGTGCCCAAACCAAGTGGTGGCGGCGTGGACCAAAGAACGGAGATAGGCAAAGTTGACACTCACGACCAGGTGACGGAGACCGTGGCGGAGGGCGCTGCCGTAAGCCCACCGAGGCCCAGAGCGAATAGCATCGAACAAGGCACCGTAACTGAGAGAGTCTCCACCCAGGATCAGACAACTGAGACGCCGGTCGCCGAGAGGGTGAACCAAGTCACAGAAACGGACGGAGAGTCAACGACGGACCACCCGCTGAGACCCAGGGCCAGCAGCGTTGATAGGGGGACGGAGACGGAAAGGGTGGACACCGTCGACAGGGTGACAGAGACGGAGGCAGCGCAGAGGACAGACCGGCACACCGAGACGGAGGTGGAGAGGCAACACAACAATCCAGCCGCACATGCGGAGGCGGAGAGTCAAGTGAGAGAAAGCGCGGGCATCCGGGGAGTGGACGTGGAGCCTGTGGTCAGGGACACAGAGACAATTATGACGGCAAGTGAAAGAATTCAAAGGGATGATGGAGTTGGTGAATATGTGGTCATGAAGGTTGTCACACAGAGTTCAGTTGTAGTTACCGACAGTGCCGCTTCGGACATTGTAAGTCAGGTCGAGGAGTTAAGGAGCCAGTTTGCGGCTGCAGCAGGAGAACATCCGCAGCCTGAGAGTGAAGTTGCTCAAATTGACTCAGATGCAAAAGAAATCGAACCCCCGAAGAGTGACTTGACAGAAAATGTTGAAATGCAGCAGGTTTCCCCTCTGATGGACAGTGCGATTGTTTGTGTAACAATCAAAGAGACGGCGGTTGTTGACCGTGTTGTTGCATCAGCAGCAGCAGAGGATGCGGCTCTTAAGGCAGTTGTACCAGTAAGACCTCAGAGAGGCCGCAGGCCCTCAGCAGAGCAGGCGCAGCCGCCGTCTTCTCAACTTCAGGCTGCACCTGTGCGACCTCGTAGAGGATCCAGTGAAACACAAGCTCAGCAGGCCCAGCCTGAGAAAAAACCCCAGCCAGAGGTACAACAACAGCCTCAGCTGGAGGCCCAACCCACGGCACAGCTCTCTGAAAGACAGCTAAAACATGAATGTCCGTCTCCGTCTCAGGTTGAGGACAACACCATAGCAAAGAGGCCTCCCGGGAGTTCGAGCGATAAACTGCTGCAGTCACAACCTCAAGAGGGGAGTCGGGACCCGTCTCCAAGCTCCAAGGATGTCCAAATCAGGCCCAAATCGATTCAATCTCAGTCTCAGTCTCAAACATCCGCAACTCGGCGGGACTCGAAAGAGCTTAAAGCACCACAGAAAGGATCCATCGTATCACAGCCTTCAAGTCGTGGATCAGGAGAGGCCCAGACCCACCCAATACGCCAGGGGTCAAGCGAGGTCCAGTCTCAGTCTCCAAGAATTTCCACAGAGGTTCCTCACAAAGATGCTGGCGAGACACAATCACAACGCAGAGGCTCCGCCGAAGCAGCCCAGCGTCGTGGTTCTGGTGAAGCCCAGGCTGCACGTCGGGACAGTGGTGAGGCCCCAACTATACGCAGAGGCTCCACCGAAGCAGCCCAGCGTCGTGGTTCTGGTGAAGCCCAGGCCGCACGTCGGGACAGTGGTGAGGCCCCAACTATACGCAGAGGCTCTACTGAAGCAGCCCAGCGTCGTGGTTCTGGTGAAGCCCAAGCCGCACGTCGGGAAAGCGGCGAGGCGCCACCTCAACGTAGAGTCTCCACCGAAGCGGCCCAGCGTCGTGGTTCTGGTGAAGCCCAGACCTCGCGTCGAGACAGTGGCGAGGCCTCAACTATACGCAGAGGCTCCACTGAAGCAGCACACCATCGTGGTTCTGGTGAGACCCAGACCGCACGCCAGGACAGTGGCGAGGCCCCGCCTCTACGCCGAGGCTCCAGTGAGTCGCCAACCTCCCCTGCAGCTTTGGGCCAAGTTGTGACCCGGTTAACCGGGCTTCTGGGGGAGCAGTGGGCGCAGCTGGGGAGCAGCTCCGGAGCTCAGCAGTCGGCCAGCCAGCAGGAGAGCCCCAGCACGCAGAAACAGACGGCGGGGAAAAGAGCAGAAGCGGGAAAAGGGGCATCAGCCAAGCCTGCGGGGAAAGCAGCCGCTGCAGCAGCAGCAACAGGGAAACCGGCGGGGAAGCCTGGTCCTTCCAAAATGAGCACAATTCAGAGTCAGCTGGTCAGCTCCCTCAGCGTCCTCTCGGCCTTCTACTCGCCGGCGCAGAAAGCTGCCGCCGCCAGCAAACAGCAAGAGCAAGGTGAGCATGCAGTTCAGTTAGTAATCCACTATTTATACTGTACACGCGTCTGCCAGCTCCCTGCCCCCCCACCCGACACAGACAAAGCGATTCTCAATTTGGGCTTGTCTTTATTTATAATGAAATGTTTGCATGCGCGCACGCACGCCTGCACGCACGACCACTGGTGGTGACATCATTTTGTTAGATTAATCTAAAAACTAAAGAATAAAATGATATAAATAAAAGCACTTTTTCAAATATATAAATATACATTTTACCCAAGTACACAGTGTTCTGAATGCATTATTGCTACACACAAGCCATTCATGGAGTGAATCAGACTTGGGCCTCTGGAGGCCACCATTTCATCGTGCCGCTTCCCTTTTCGTGTTATGTCACTAATACTCTGAAGACTTCTCTATACCATTGCATAAGAGAAGAATGTTTATCTTTGATCCAGTAAAATATGCATTTCCTTGCCAAGGAAATGTGTTTGTTTAGCAACTTGGGCCCATGAGAGTCTGGGATTAAAACTGTGAACTTACCTACCAGGCTGTGTACAGATATTACATCTAAACTCTTTTGCTATAAAGGACCAGAACTTCACATCATGAAAATAAGTGGTGATTCCAGCCTCCAAACGTCCTCACGGTAAATACTTTGAAGGTCCTTTCCCCAGCGTTGCGCCACGCTTTTCCCAGTGTTGCATCACACTTATCTATTTGCTTATTGATGCTTCGAAAAATTGCCATTAAAAAAACACGAAATAAAACCTTTGCTTCCTGTGCGATGGACGGTTGTCCAGCGATCGGTCCGGGTCACTCAAGTTTGTAGAAATGATCCCCTCACATCAACCACGCCCGTTTAATGACACAAACCTGCTAATCTCTAAGAGAAGTCTCGTGATTAGCATGCACGTCCTGGAGTATCAGATCCCATTCTACTTTTTCTCGAACAGGGTAGCCCGCGGCAACCAAATTTTTTTGCAAGATGCTATGATGGAAATCTGATGTGCCACTTGAACACCAGCACACTGCTGTTGGTGTCATCGAAACCACACAGACCCTTCTTCTATTATTTAGAGATGCCGTCTGCCGCGCTCGCGCACTTTCTAATCATTTATTTTGACGTGAGCACAAGAACAGCTAGTGTAGTAAGTTTCTTCATTCACTCATAAACCGATATGTAGCACTGGGACTGGGAGTTATAGTGTCGGATGTCTTTTTTTAACCCCCTCGGACAAAATGTCTCTCTGGACTTTAATGCTAAATGTTGCATAAATGTACAGCCTTTTGCATAATTATATATTTCTCAATTATAAGAGACGTAGCGAGAGAAAGTTAAAAAAAACAAAATGACCGCCGTCACTGACAGTGACCGAATATCAGTTTGGATTTTGGTCTGGCTCCTATTTGAAAATTAATCTCTGCCGTCAGATCTTGGTGTTTCATCATCTGATGAGTTGCCAGAAGTGCGGCAATGCCGTGATGTGAAATTTGATGTAGTGTTCTATCTGCTCATTAACATTCTGGCCTCTTCATCTTTTCTAAACACTCAACTCTTCCGGAGCGTCTCTGTCGCCGCGGAGGCCAACGTCAGCCAGCCCCATCTGTACATTTCCAATTTCAATCGCTCAGAAAAACCTTTATCATAGTCAATAACATTAGTGAGACAGAGAGAAGGAATGAGGATTATAGTAATCTGCAAAATCCATTATGATATTTTGGTCATACGTGGTGTTGGTGCATTTGCACGTCTACATGCGACATGGAAGCTTTGCCTTTGTGATACACACACACTCTCTTTCTCTCTCTCTCTCTGTCTCTCTCTCTCTCTCTCTCACACACTCACACACACGCACGCACGCACGCGCAATGTCTTTCTTTCCTCCCTTAATGTCTCACAGCTCTGTTTGTGGCTGAGGAGCTGGAGTACAGGATCTCTCTGCTATCACACACATATTTTATGTTCGGAGTTCATTTAAAGTTCAGTGTGGGAGTACATAGAGAGGTTCTTTTAAGTTTGTGTGTGTGTGTGTGTGTGTGAGCATGCATGCGTGTGTGTATGTGTGTGTGGTTGGATACGCATGCATGTGCTCTCACCAGACTGTCACTGTTCCTCTGCGGCTGCTGCCGACATCTTTGTCATGTCGGACTCCCAATTTGGTCACATTTTCCTCAGGTTATGACGCTTTCTTGAAAACAGAAACGTCGCACCGAAAGCTCTCGTTAATGCCAGACACCGCAGATTAATGTCTGGAGATTGATTGATTGATTACTTTTTTTCATGTGAGAGTGTTTAGCAAAGTGAGGCACGGCTTCGTTTATCGGAAGTTAGCAAGAGGACGTGTTGAAATGCAGATTATGTTCCAAATATCCCTCTGCTGCTGTCTTCCTAGAGACACTGGCTATAAAAACATCATTCTGCTTTGATGGTGGTCGCTGGGATTTTTTTCCCCCCTTCCCTCTCAGCTGGTGGTATTTGGCCTAAAGCTGCATCCTTATGTCTTTGAATAAAACATTGCAGAGCCTCTGCACCATGTCTGCTGTCAAGCACAAGTGGACGACCACGCTGGGCTCAGAGCCAAGGAGAGTCAGCAAAGGGGCCCATGCAGAATCAATGATATGGTAGTTACGTATATAAGTGGGCCTGTCAAGGTTATATGTCGTCTGTAGGACTTGTGCTCGTAACCTTTGGATATAGTCCTGGAACAGCTTTGGGTGGTCATGATCGATGAAAACAAACAAAAAAAACAAACATAATAGAGATAGAAAAATTAGAAAATTAGAACTCATTCGAGTAAAAAGACCGTTAAACGTAGAAGCCACCTGTCTGTAATTCTTGGTCCACAACCAGGGAACACACGGCCAGTGTCAGGGAGTCTGAGTCATTCAGAGGAAGCGCTCATTGTAAGAACGTCTCACAATTACTCCGGCGCCGATTTCACCAGCAGCAGCAGCAGCAATGAATGGAGCTTAACATCTGCTCTAAAAATAACAGACAACCAACGCAGGGACTTTAGGACAGGTGAGATTCATGAAGCTTATCCAGAGCTTTCGTTGGGGGCGGGGGAAGGTCCCTTTGTTTATGGGACGTGCAGGGACACAAATAAGTACAGAGACATAAAACTGTGCGGGGACAGGCGACCAGAAACGTCCCGGCGGCCGCCGCCGATAGCGCGCCGCTTCAGCGTAACCTACGGCCGCTCAGCTCATTTCTCACTCCTCCTCTCTTCCCCAGGCCTCAAATCTATTATGAAGAAAAATGGCGTCGCCGATAAGCAGGGGAACAAAGGAGCCAAGAAAAACCTCAAGTTTGTTGGGGTGAACGGAGGGTAAGAGCTTCTTTTTTAATCTGCGTCCAATATCTCTATGTGGGCTGCGGTCTGTTTGCTTTTTGTGTGTGAGTAATGTGTGTGTGTGTGTGTGTGAGTGTGTGTGTGTGTGTGTTCTGTTCCTTTTCATCCCTGCATGAGGGTGAACTCTGAGACATTGTTTGTCTACATATTTTTGGAGTAACTGTAATATTTCCAAAACCAGGGACTAACGCGCCCTCACTTTCCAGATTCATCCTTAAAAGTACACGCTTTCGAATGATGCCCACTTACCTCTGTGAGCGTGCACACGAGCGAGGGACGCGCGCGGCGATCCAGCGCCGACACCACGATGCTTTGGACTCGCACATCTGCTTCCCGCTGTGACTCACTGAGGCTCATTTGATGACACACTTCCCCGGATTTGACCTCGGCTGCCGCCTGCGCTCGCGCAAAACGGGCGTGCGTGCGTGCGCTGCAAAAATGTGTTGCGCGGTGTTTGATGTGCGAGTGTATTTTCGTCAGCCGCTGATACCTGGATGCCTTGTGCGCGAGTGTGCTTGTACCAGCCTGGGTACAGTGTAGTGCGTGTGTGTGTGTGTGTGTGTGTGCGTGCGCGTGTGTGTGTGTGTGCTTCCCGCTTTGTGAAGGGTGTCTGCTCTGACCAGTGTAGCTTTCGCTCCACATGTGGAA
>CAAKHG010038944.1:0-13792 GCA_901007715.1 Dactylopterus volitans | reverse complement strand
CATCATAAAAGCATCATAAAAGCATCACAGACTTACATTAGGTGGCCGCCAGAATTCTTGCAAACAAACACTCCAAGTGTGTCCTCAGTTGACATAAAGTGGTGTATAAATATGTTGTCTAGCATGCGTGCGTGCGTGCGCTGCAAAAATGTGTTGCGCAGTGTTTGATGTGCGAGTGTATTTTTGTCAGCCGCTGATACCTGGATGCCTTGTGCGAGTGTGCTTGTACCACCCTGGGTACAGTGTAGTGCGTGCGTGTGTGTGTGTGTGTGTGCGTGCGCGTGTGTGTGTGTGTGGGTGCCCATGACAAACCTGATGAATTTTAAGCAAGCAGATGGTGGTTGTTGGAAGAACAAAGTCAGCATTGTTCTCCCTGCCACGGTTAAAACATGAAGCACCTGTATGTGAAGTGAAGACTTTAAATACATGATAAAGTATAAGAATGTTACTGCGCGGACTAACTTCTCCTGACAGCACGCGGGCACGTCGGCGCGCAAAAATAAAAATAAATAAAAAGTCTTGCACAGCGACACGCATGTGCAGCGTGATTATCCAACGCGGCTTGACAATGATCGACCTCTCTGTCAAGCCGCGGCAGCCAAGACATTTTTTAAAGGCAGCGGTACTTTAATTTAATTTCGTGTGTACAATCAGTCACGATAACAGCTGCATAATAACACAATTTAATGACCAAATGGATTATAAAAAAGTGCTTCTGTTGCCTCCAATCTATCAAAGAAAAGACTATTTGTTTGATGTCCATTAACGCATCTTTGCATTTATCCGTTCGGGCCTTATTTATTTCTTGAGGGATCGTTGAGGGTTTTTTCTTGTCATTTTCGATGACGTCCAAGATATTTATAAGCAGAGCACACGCGAAAATTATAGGTACACTCAAAGGAGGAAATTATCACAGAATTAATTAAAAATGCGGAGTCAAAACAGAGAACAGCGTTCAAGGGCGGGGGAGGGAAAACGCGATCGTGCGTTTGTTTCTCATCTTCTTGTCGACTGTGGGAAAGTTGCTCTGAACTCCTGCTTGTCCAAAGACGTCCCCTGCTCCTGCATTCCAGAGCTGCGCGGCTTTATGAGCCGGCGGCCTTTTGCTGTTCTTTGTCTGCACCTCGGACGAGGTCGACTCCTTTCATCCTGATTTAGGGGTGAATTATTTTCTCGCCAGTTTTTACGCCGTTTTCACGGGATGGGCTGATATCAACACAACCGGCCGACGCATAGCTGCAGGCCGGCAGGCGCATGTCGGTCTCGGTCAGGCGGCTGCTAAATCATCCCAAATCGCTTTGTTTTGATGAACGTAGCGTGCTTTGTAAGTTCTCCAGCATTGTCCGCATCTACCTGACATTTTTCTTTCGCTTTTGAAGCGCGCTGCTCCCCAGAAACATTTAATTATATATATATTTTTTAGAATGACAGACAACAATATTTTCGTTGACTATTTTTAGACGTCTGCCCGCACCAGGAAGCGTGCTGCTGTTTGTGTTTCTTCTTTTCTGTATAATCTAACCTATCTTCGCTCTCCCTTAAGAAGTCCCTGGAATCCAGGGAATGTTTGCGGGCCCCGAGCGTCTCTTGTGGTGTGTGTGTGAGTGTGTGTGTGTATGTTGTGTGTGCGTGTGTGCGCAAATAACCGTCAATCAGTCTCATTCAATACGAGACCTCATATGATCAATGGCCTCACAGTGCCCCTCGCGATACGCCCCAGTGATCACACGCCCGCCCGCGCACGCCTCGCTGGCAGCCTCCACATCTCCAAATATTTCAGCCCCTCCGCGCCGGACAAGGCCGCGTTTTGTTCCCGGGCTTCACACGTGAGCGCGCCGACATGCCTATGGATGTTTAACTGAGGGATAATTGGGATATCGGGGGCCACGGTTGCATTAAAAAGGCATCTTTTCATGTCACACTGGCGCTCTGTCCCCTCGCTATGCCTCTGGCCTCCATGTTGACTTTTTTTTTTTCCACATTCATGGCTTTCATGGCTCCGCTCCATTTGTTCGGGTGCCTCGCTGATGTGGGTGCTTTTGTATGTTTGAGGGAGGTAAGGTGACAGGTTGCCTGCGCAGTTATTGGCATCTATCAAGCATTTTTCTCGCTTTTTGAACTGTCGTTTTTAGCCCGCGAGATCTTGCAGGCCCTCATCTCTGGGTCGCGGGACCGTCTGCCCCTCTCCAGGTACGAGACCACGTCCAGCGAAGAGTCCAGTGGAGACGAGAAGCCGAAGGTGGAGGCAGAGGGGGAGGAGGAGGAGGACAGCTCTGAGCCGGAGGTGGAGAAGGCCAAGGAGCCTGAGCCGGCGGAGAGGCTTGAGGGGGCGGCGGAGGCACATGAGAAGGAAGCGGAGGCCTCCCCAGAGGCCGGAGGTGCAGTGGCTGCAGAGACGGAGAGCGAAAGAGGCCTGCTGGATCCAGATAGCAGCCGCGAGATCCTGGAAGGACACGCTGAGGGGTAAGAAACACCGATTCGCTCCCCTAACCCGCTGCCTACCACATACTCAAGCCTCATGTACCATCTGCTGTCTACTGAATGAACTCTCAGCATCATTTACGCCGCACGTCCTGTCTCCAAAGCACCACACTTCTCATTGGACAAACATGGTTTTATCTTGGAAAGCAAGAGTAATTTTTTCGAGGCTAGCTTGTTATATCTCCAGAAACGCTGCGGCAAATCCCCAAACAGACGCTATTTGGATAACTGACTACATCCTGAATCTGCATGGTTGCTCTCTCGCTAGGCTTTTTTCTTAAAACTCCTCAAAAGTCACGTGTTTTTAGAGTAGAAAGTGCCGTCTGCCTCCATGGCCGCTCATTCTGTCGAGGTGCAATGCTTTGTGGGGCAGATGTGAATGCACAGTAAGTTATCAACACATGCGCAGAGATTCTTATCTAGTATGTGTCAGGGGGATTTTCTCATGTGCGCAAAAATTCACATACAATGCACCTGAATCACACTTCACTCTCAACGTGATGTCACATTTAGTATGACAGTGAAACACGAGGCCCCTTTACTGATTTCTGATTGGCTTTAAGTCAGTGGACTTTTAATGCTTGCGCAGTCACCAGCTTACATCCAGCTCTAAACAACTGCTCAAGTCCAGGAAGCCACAATTTGCCACGGCCGCGTTAGCGACACCTCCTGCTCTGTTATGCCTAGCATGTAAATATACGCTTCCATCCCTGCCGCCTTTAGAGGCGTTGCTCGGGCTCAAAACGCGAATGGCCGACCACATAGCCGCTCACGTATGCGGCCGCGACCGAGGGGCACCTAGGAGAAGCGTTTACATGAAGTCATCACTCAGCAGTGCCTGTCTGGTTATTTGCGCGTGTGTTTTATCTCGGGCGTACATGGTGTGACCCTCCCAGGCTCCCGTACGTGCGGCTCGCGATTGAATAGTATAACTCGGCGTGACGGATGGTCAGCAGGAGCGCTTGCTAGATGCTATCAGTTTAAACTTGTTTGCATTCGCCATCAGTGTGTCAGACAACCGATGATGTGTCTGTGAGTGCGTGTGTGTGCGTGTGTGTGTGTGTGTGTGTGAGCTGTGGCGGTCCACAGGGTCGGTCTGCTGGGAAGAGCTTCACAAGATGTTTGGTGCTCTTGGTTTTCAGGGAAAGAGTTGACAAGGGGTTTATAGACGCTTGCCTTTATGTGAAGGACCGCATGGAGGAGGTTTCATCCCCAGATAAAGAAATGGTAAGAACTTCTCCTCTCTGTCAGATGGCTTAAGAGTTAATATTCGTAGTTGTCAATCTTACACACACCACTAGCTTTTTTTCTATATGTGCGTATTTCTGATGCTGAAAAAAATGATGCCTTCTTCTCTTAAAAAGCTAATTTTATCCGGGGAAAGTGTTTTGGGTTCTTCTGGGATGTTCTTTACAGAGCTTTTTGGACCATAATGCTTTCTGGGTCGTTCTTAGGTTGAAATTTCCAGCTGCTCGACAGCCCGAACAGTAAAAACGTGTTCAGGGAACAATAAAAGCTGCTGCCTTTCCTTTTATATCTGCCCTCTCCCGCCTCCGTCCTCAGCGCCAGGTTCTAGTGGTGCTCTACCAGGAGTGGTTCAAAGTTTCCAGTCAGAAAGACTCGCAGGCCGACACCGTCAGGTCATACCTGCGCCAAGTGGGCTTGACCACGCCCACCCTGCTGCCGTACGTGGTCAACCTGACGGACGGCAACGGGAACATGGCTCTCCACTACAGCGTGTCGCACTCTAACTTCCCCGTGGTCAAACTGCTGCTGGATACCGGTGAGACGCAGGCACGCATGCGGGACCTCAGCTGATGTGGCGGCTCAGCAGAACATGACGTGTGTGTGTGTGTGTGTGCGTGTGTGTGCGCAGGCCTATGCGAAACGGACAACGTGAACAAGGCGGGCTACACCCCGGTGATGCTGGCCGCGCTGACGGCCGCTGAGAGCCCCGATGATCTGGAGGTGGCGCAACAGCTGCTGCGACTCGGTGATGTCAACGCGCGCTCCAGACAGGTAACTCAGTGAGCCAGCAGCCACTAATGGGTTTTGCTGTTTCTTGTTTTTTTTTTGTTTTTTGTTTTTTGCTTGAGGTTGTTGTTGCTGTCAAAAAAAAAAAAAAGGGGGGAAAAAAGCTGTAGTTGTAACACAGAATGTGGAGAATGGCAGATAATTTCATAAACCCTCAGTGGATGTTAGGAGTTTTACATAAGTAGGTCACGTTGCAGATACACCACCACGTCAGCGGCTTTTATTTATTTATTTTACTTTCTTTTTCTCAGCAGCAGCCTTCTTTAATGATCCCCGGCTAAACTGTACAAAGACGGGAGTAACACTCAACAGCCACGGACACATAATTAGGTCGTGGGAGCCTGGGAGTGTGCTGGATACGCAGTTGTGCATATTTAAATACGCCGTGATCTGCTTATCTTTGCTCTTTGAGGAACTCTTGCAGGTTTTCCTCTAATTCATCCGACATTTCCCCCCCTCCCTCCCATCCCTCTCTCCTGCCCCTCGGCTGTGCCCGTAAACGCGACGCCCGGCGTCTCTCCCGCGCCAGACGGGCCAGACGGCGCTGATGCTGGCGGTGAGCCACGGACGCCTCGCCATGGTGAGGCTGCTGCTGGGCTGCGGCGCGGACGTGAACGCCCAGGACCGCGAGGGCTCCACGGCGCTGATGTGCGCCAGCGAGCACGGGCACACTCAGATCGCGCGGCTGCTGCTGGAGACGGGTCGCTGCGACGCCGGCCTCAAGGACAAGGTGAGACCCCCCGTGATCCATCTGCTGCGTAGGAACGGCTCGACTCAGGCCAAATTTACTTTTCTCGTTGCTTTAATTGTACGTTTGTTTTGTTTGTTTGCTTGTTTTGTTGGAAATGTGATGTGAAGGCATCGGTAAAGTGTTTACTCACTCAGCGTGTGTGACGTTTGCGCTGTGTTAAGTTGTTCTTTTCTTCATCCAGTGAGTGAAGTAAAAAAAAAAAAAAAAAAAAAAAATCTAAAAAACTTTATTTCCGCTCGGCCAGATATTCGTTTGAAAGCTTCGCACTTCAAATACACAGATGTAGCACTTGCTAAATTAGACTGCACTCGCGGCGCTTCCACGAGGGCTCAGTCTTGACTTGCGCCGAAATAGATATGCAGAACATATATTCTATAAGTGCCTGCATATTCAACCAGAATACACGAAAACGAAAAGGCGATAGAGGAACGTAAAGAGAAAAAGGCATCAGTCATTAAAAAAGTGAGTGATAAGGCGACGAACAACGGGGCGCATGTCAACAACAACCTCAAGGAGCTTTTTTTTTATGTATATAATCTCTCCGAGCTGACAAACCAAGGTTAATTGGCCATTAATCAAAGCAAACAGCATTTCCAATTATGGTTAAAGAACAATGGACAATGTCTACAGTTCTAATTATGCGTGAAGAGAATGCACTGCTATTAGTGTTGTGCGACTTGAAATACACAACCAGAACTCCACACCTATTGTGCTGGTGAAATGGAATAAATTATGGATGTGCAGAAATGTGTGTGTGTGTGCGTGCGTTTGTGTGTGTGTGTGCGCGCGTGCGTCTGCCTCCTTTGTGACTCCATAACAACAAACAGGCACATGCAGCCGCTGCCACGCTGAGTGACAGACTGAATTATCTGATCCATGGAGAAAGTTGGAAGTCTTTGCGCGCCAGATGAGCACAAAAAACAAACAGGAACGAGCCCCAGCAGCGTTTAATAATGTTTCGGTCGCATTTCATTCATGTATATTCATATTTTCATCCACAGTTTATCCGTATTTCGGATGCCGGTGGCGCGTGCCAAAAGACGTCCGCGCAGAATAATTTCCGCCGTCAATGTTCTCACCACTTAAGCGCTCCTAAAACCTTGAAGCCTCACTTTATATTAAAATGAGCCACGTTGCCCGTATATGAAATAAAAATGAAGGCTGGGCAGTCAAAGTGCCCATTAGAGCAGGAAGTGGGTGCGCCGAAGTCGACGAGCCTCGGCTGCACTGATGAAGCCATCAGTCACCGCGGGCTCGTCAACAGGCTGCACCAACATCGGCGAGCACGTCGCACTTCTCGGTTTTGCAGTTTGGTCATGTTGCAAAAAAAAAAAGAAAGAAAAAAAAACGGGGAATATGATAATACGCATTTAAATGACGAAATTGATATTAAATCTCGCCTCGGAGCGTGTATTCCATTTTCCTTTCACAGAAAACCTCCTCAGGCTTGTGATTTGAGTCTGTTTCATCACGCGCGAACTTCCTGCGTGACGCAAGAGGCTTATCAGTGACCTCTCTGGCCTTTGTGGGACATGCGGACGTTGAATTTGGGAGGCAAACAATCAGATCACCTCTGCAGGAATGTGAGATGTCATAATCTCAGCCGCTAACTGGTATTTGAAATGTATGACAAAGGCTGCCCTCGTCCCTTCGAGTGATGTTTACGGCCGAGCGGTGTGGAGGGCCGGAGCGGAACGTCGGCGAGCTTTAACCAGCGCGACACTGCCACCGTCAGGATAGGAGATGCCACTGCACTATATTCTCTCTCTTTTTTTTTTTTTTCCCCTCCAGAATGACCAGACAGCCCGGGCGGTGGCAGAAGCGGCCTCCCACCAGGACATAATCGACCTCCTGATGGCCCATGCCGATGCCCCGACGCCCGGCACCGAGCTGCACTGAGCCGAGGCGACTCCTCCGAGCTGCCCCCCCCCCCACCCTCTTCCCCCCACCCGGCCGTCCGCCTCCAACACCGTCTCTTTCCACTGACATAAAGAGGGAACAAGCTGAAATGAAGACAGCGTGCAGAGCAGCCTCTGTATGACTGTCAACAAAGGTGCATATATGCGTTGTTTACCGTGGAGCTGTAGGAGCTCGCACATTCACACACACACACACACACACACACACACACACATGCACAAACACACGCACACATATACACACACACAACAGCCTCCGAGACTGGAGCCTCCAGCGACGTGTGCCCACGTTTTTCTTCCACATCTCTGCCAACAAGCCCCCTCTCCCCTCCGGGTGTTTATATATATATATATATATATATATATATATGCTGCATCAACCAATCAGTGGACAGACAAAGGGGGGGTTGCTCGTGCTCATTAAAGGGCCTCGTCGCCGTGAACGAGGACTGGCAGGATGTTATGGAGAAGGCCAGGCGAGAACATAAAGAGGGAGCGAGACTTCCCGGCGGACTGCTGCTTCTTCTCAAACGAGCTCTTCAAGCAAAATACTAAGCACATGATCTACCTTTTAAACATAATATGACATTAACTATTTTTTTCCCCCCTTTTGTTGACTTTTTTTTTAATTTTAAATATTTGGACATAAAGCCATTATTGAGAGCATAGTATATGTAGAATGTTATTCTAACAGATTATAATCCGAAACACAGAATCTGTATTTTCTAGTGCACTTTTTTTTTTTTTAATTTGTGTAAATAGACCTAATATCAGCGTCCAGATGGAAAAATATATGTATCTCCAAGAGTGTGAATTGGAAAACATAAATAATAGAATCGTACCTCTCATCAGCCCGTGGATATTTGACATAATTGGGTTTTTTTGGGGGGTTTTTGGTCATCGTACTCTTTCATCAACACAGGAGGGATCCTCCCTGAGTGTGAGCTGAAGGTCAGATGGTTCAGTTGGACATAAAATGTTAGACACAAAAGTCTTGTTTTTTTTTTTTTCATAGCAGACCATAAAAACACTGACTTTGTTTTTTTGTTTTTAACACCAGGAAGATTGTACTGTACAGAAGATGCTGCATGTCATTGTACTATTACTCCCTCTGTTGGCCGTCCCGTAGTACCTGACAACAGTATGTTGTAATACTGTCTGCTCTCTGGACCAACATCTCCCTCTCCGTCCTTCAGCTCACGCGCGACCTGCCTCTCGTCCGCCTGCTCGTCTCAGACCCAATCGCGCAAGCAACCTGAATGCACAATGAATGTCGGGTTTGGCTTAAAAAAAAAAAAAAAAACACATTCCAAGAACAATGTAGCAAGTATAAGAGCGATCCTGTGCGGACGCGACTAACAGAGACACAAGAGTATCGGTGGATATTTCACCGCCTGCGTGACCGGAGACATTTAATCACAAAACTGCGCGTCTTTGAATTACGGCTCCTCGTGTTCCTGCCTCCGGGCGTTCATACATCAAAAAATGGCACATTCACAAGATACTGGACCAAGAAGTTATGAGGGTTGTTAAACTGCTTGCAGTGCAAGGTGAAGCAATATTAATGGAGGACCACCTTATCAATCACGCCCTGATCAGGTGCGAGTCATCTTCAGTGCTGCGTGGCGGAGGTGAGGCGCTTTTTCCAGGGAGGGTTTTTCCCTTTTTCTCTCGTTTACCACGAACCTGAACCCAGATTGCTGAAGCATCTCCAAGCAGGAGTAGATGGGCCGGTCTGATAAGATGTTTACAACTTATTATATGTTCACTTCCAATGGTTCCTCCCTGGTGACCACTGCAAAATTACTCAGAAAAAAATGCCAGTTTTCAGGTAACAAGAGTGTTGTTGTTGTTGTTGTTTTTTTCCGTCTGATATTCATGTGGAGAGGGAGGGGCGACATGTCTCGCTCTGGATTAGGTTAAGAAAAAAAAAAGTTCCTTTGGGGTCACTGAAGGGGGTTTTAAAAGGGAAATACCACTCAGTTTAACAGCTGCCATGTGTGTCGCGACAACTGTCCGGACTGCATTCATGCTCTGCCAATAACTCGCTTTCTTTCCAGGCAAGACTCCGAGACTGTCGGATGGCAAAGTCTGGAGAAACCATCTGGATTAGTTTTTTTTTTATTGACAGATCTCAGCAGCAGCCCTCGCCCCCTTGCTGATCTCTCGGCGTCCCGAGACGCGGCATAATCTGACCTCTAATCCCGCACCAGAAGGCGCTTTATGAACACGGGTGCTAACATGGCACGTTTACGCACCGGCATGAAGATATCATATTGAGTATTTTACGATAGCTCCGTACACTGTGAGTACGTCGGCGAAGCGGCAAGGATTTTTTTTTTTTCCGACTGTGGCGTAACAATCAGGAGCTTTGAGCTGCAAAGTAGCACAGATTCACTCCGAAAGGCGGGGCTGCATTTGTGCAGGATTATTCAAATCTGAATCGCCGTTCCTCAGAATATCTGATCATCTGTGGTCATCTGTATATTAACTGAGTGTAGCTTTTCACGTTTCAGACGGTCAAAGTGCAATCTGACATGAGCTGTGAGATGAATCCGGTATATCTGGTCTTCCGTGCCTGTGTATTACGTCTCTATGGAAATCACGTCCATATGTTTAATCCAGTGTGACCCAGAAGTTGTAAGGTTTCATAACTGGCTCAGCACCAAAGACCTGAAATCAAATCTGTTTCACATTGGGGTTAAATATACATTATATATACATATATATATATTTTATCTGTTCCTGTAAATCCAGCCAAATACATGTACATACGGTATTGTGGAAAAAAATATATATATAACAAGTATTGTCTGACAGTTTGCTCTAAAAAAAATTATATGAGGTATTTATTCAAAATGCTATATTTTTTACCATATATAATATACTTATGTATGCATGGAGAAATATTCCAGTGATTATGTTGGAGGGGGGATTGCGGAGGAGATGATTGGAAATGACGCTGAGTGTTCCCTGATGATGTGATGAATAACCTTAGGTGGTGGGGTGTCACGTTCTTGGTAAGGTTACCGACCGCGTCAAGTGCCATTTAACGCTGCCACTGACATTTATGGGGAAATTATGAAGCAGATTGGACTGTTGCTTATTCCGAGAGGACACTGTCTGCCTCGTCTGAATCCCCGTCTGTGACATATGACATGAGTGTATATGACATGAGTCGAAAACTTGTACCTCTCTGTAATATTCCTTGTACTGTACGATGGGTTGTATGTTACAAACCAGAGAACTACTTCCAAATAAATCAATAAATATAAAGATTTAAAACAAACAACAACAAAAAACCCACCATGTTGTCCTATTTCATTTCCTGCAGAAAACACAAGATATTTGTCACATTTTAGATCACAAACTTCGCCATCTCTGACAAGATTAATGAAATATTCATGAGAAGTCATTTAGTTTTATTTAGTGTCAATTTATATTGACAAAAACATAAACCTGCATGAAATTACACCCTCTGTTACCTTTAGATTCGTTCATGTGACCTGATGATGAAAGTATTTCAAACGTGCAAATAAAACTAATAACAGAAAACAAAATGAAACACAATATTATTGCAAAAAAGCGAAGCACCATAAACTCAACAGTAGTAAAATTATATATATATATATATATATATATATATATATATATATATATATATATATATATATATATATATATATATTTTGTATATGATTTTATGATTTTATTCATATAAATTCACTTGCTACTTATAAAATCATAAAATCATATACAATATATATACATATATATACATATATATACACACACACATATATGTGTATGTATATATATATATATATATATATATATATATATATATATATAAATATATATATATGATTTTATGATTTTATTCATATAAATTCACTTGCTACAGCAGCTCAAGTAGTAGAGATAGAAAAATAACAATAAAGTACTTGTAAAAATTACGATAAAAGTAGAAAATATACATTACCTATCATATTTAGAAATATAGAGTCTCTATTTCATCGATCTATTTATCTATCTATCAACTATGAACAATGAGCAGTCGATTTGAAAATGTCCCAAAAGTAGTAATAAGCTCTCATTGAAGATTTTAATTTTTCGTTGTGTTGTTATTATTATTATTATTATTATTATTATTATTATTATTATTATTATTATTATTATTATTATTATTTCAATTTGAAAGTATTTATTGGCTTTAATTGAAGATTTTTTTCACCATATTTTAGTTGTGTCTTTTCCAAAAAAATCTATTCAGTTATTTATTTTATTTTTGATTTTGATTTTTCAATTTGAAAATATTCCAAAAGTGTTACTATGCTTTTTTTTGGACAATTTTATTTATTCATTTATTTATTTTTTTGTTTTCGGCAATACGTTTGACACCTGCTACTCAATGACACTGTCTGTTTTAAGGCTCCAAATAGCTGATTTTTTTTTTTTCTTTTCCCTGAAACACAATAACTTGAGTGGCACCGCTGCCTTTTTGAATAAGTGCGTGTTAGCAGCAGCTCCAGCATTAATGTGTAATGAAGGTCGGTGACCAGCAGATGGCGCCATCACTGTGTGGCAAGAAACGCACACTTTTCTCCTGCGGCATCTCAACCCAGATACGAGACTTAAGAAAGAAACCCAGTTAGTTTGTGTAATGATGAACGGTGATTCATTCTCTTTACTCTACTGAGACTGGGAACTGTGACCCAGGCAGGAATGTGGGCTAAGATGGTAATTAAAAAAAAAAAAAAAAGTTATCAAATTGTAACAAAAATAGTATATTTAAAGATACAGATACGCCATGAGGGTCGGGTGCAGACATATCGGATAACAACTGGATCGGCAACGAAGCCGCTGCTGCTCGAGTCGGCATCAAGACATCCCGAACAACAAGTCCTCCGCGCAGCGCTGAGCTCTCGCCATGAAACAAGCGCTGGAATGAACGATAAAGTGATCCAGTTTATTAGGTAACCTCGATCATTACTTCATTTTTAAGTGCTTGATTTCCTGACACAGAAGTCCTGTCTTCTGTGTCTGATCGTTAAGGTCCAAACGTCTGATGTTCCCCTTCTGTGATGTTCCTGATGTTCCCATTCTGTGATGTTCCTGATGTTCCCCTTCTGTGATGCTCCTGATGTTCCCCTTCTGTGATGTTCCTGATGTTCCCCTTCTGTGCTTCTGTGGGTATTTTAAGTTATTTCAGGTTAGTTCTGTTTTTTTGTTTTTTTACACCAACCCAGTTTTGATTTGTGTGCCACTTATTTGTACATGTTCTTTGGTTATTTTTGTTCTGCCTGCCCACCTGCACTCTGGTTTGGGATTATTAATTAATTTTATTTATTTATTTATTTATTTATTTTTGTTAATTAAACATCAGTTTGTTTCGGTGATGTCTTCATAACTGCTGATTTTACATTTGCGTTCATCCTGCCTCCGCGCAAACCCCGTCTTCTTGACACACGCACACACACACACACACACGGAGTGTTCAGTAGAGGGCATCTCTGAATTTCCCCGCACGTCAAATACTTGCACCCGCTGAGCTTAGAGAAGGCAGCCAAAGTAAAAGTGTTTTTCGTAGTTTGTTGATGACGAAGGCCCGAAAGCAGGCTGCAGGCCCTCACCTGTCCCAGCAGGTGAGAGCGTGTTTATTAATTTCTCACAAATGTGCAAAAATACATTAAAGTCAGCAATGTGGTTGAGTGTTTTTTTTTTTTTTTTTTCGTGTAATTGCAACTTCAGGGGACAATAAGTGTGTGACAGAATGAGGAGCTGGCACGTCGCAGGTCTCCACTGTGGGCAGCGAACAGATGCCCTCAAACTCAACTCACAGCGGGCTCCGCGCGGCAGCCAATTACACTGATGTACAGTGTTCATATTTGTGTGTGTGTGTGTGTGCCTGTGTGTGCACCGCCTCACACGCGCAAACACACACCGATGCTTCGGAGATTCCCCTGTCGTGCAAGTGAGGCACTGAGCAGCAGCGGAGAGAAAGAGGAGGGCAGAGCAGGAGGCGAATATGGAATGCACGCTCACTAACACACACACACGCACACACACACACACACACACGCATGCACACACTTACAAACTGAATACACAAGTGCTCTTAATCTGAATTGCAGATGTTTTCGGTGGTGCCTCTGTCTGCCAGCGCCATGATGATGAGCCACCCTCGTTAGTATGGAGACTTTTAGCTGTAATTATCTGGTAATGGCAGTTAGCCCATCAACTCCCAACCCCCCATCCCCCCCGGTATGTTACAGCGCAGGCGCGTTCTCACCCAGACAGACACACACACTCACGTCTGCATGCATCTCGACTGAGGGACGCAGACGCACGCACGCACACACACACACACACACACACACACACACGCTGACAGATAAACACATGCCCCCAGACTGCCGAGATGTAAAATCCACACACAGAAATGGTCAAACACACACAAATGTACACACGCAAACATGAATGGTGACCGGTGAAGTGAGTGAATGCAGCCAGATGCACACACACACACACACACACACACACACACACACACACACACACACACACACACACACACACACACACGCGCGCGCGCACACACAACAAA
>CAAKHG010038941.1:0-12240 GCA_901007715.1 Dactylopterus volitans | reverse complement strand
GAATCAATCCACAGCTGGAGATGTCTCCCTGTGTCTCTGTCTGTCTCTCTGTCTCTCTCTTTCACACGCACACACAGACACACACAGACACACACACACACACACACACACACACACACGAACAATTACCATTATTATTACAATTACCATTTGTTCTGTTGTAAAAGGAAACAGACCACAATTAATTCAAAGATTCGTGCACATCTGTAGTCACATCTGTATTAATGTCTGTAATCACATCTGCACACACATCTGTAATCATGTCTGTAGTCTTGTATGTAATTACGTCTGTAATCACGTCTGTAATCATGTGTGGCATCACATCTGTAATCTTAACCTCCTCTCAGCATCATCACACAGTAAAGTTTAGTGTTTATAATTTATAGTTTAGTGTTTATCATTTATAGTTTAGTGTTTATAATTTATAGTTTAGTGTTTATCATTTAGTGGCTTCTCCCTCCAGACTCAACGTTTCTCTCTCTCATGTCCTGACACGATGATTCATCCATTTGTGCCTGGTGGAG
Source organism: Dactylopterus volitans (assembly GCA_901007715.1). Taxonomy (NCBI): domain Eukaryota; kingdom Metazoa; phylum Chordata; class Actinopteri; order Syngnathiformes; family Dactylopteridae; genus Dactylopterus; species Dactylopterus volitans. Next base: position 11,716 of record CAAKHG010038941.1, on the reverse strand, counting down.
ACAAGGTGAACAGGTGCGAGTGGTGAACAGGTGCGAGTGGTGAACAGGTGCACAGGTGCGAGGGGCAGGAGCCTTTGGTCACGTTAAATACCTCATGAGACCTGAGACCTGACCTGATTGGTCTGTGGTCGGTCTGATGTTGGTCTGATGTTGGTCCGTGATTGGTCTATGGTCGGTCTGTGGGTGGTCCGTGGTTGGTCTGTGGTCGGTCTGTGGTTGGTCTGTGGTCGGTCTGTGGTTGGTCTGTGGTTGGTCTGTGGTTGGTCTGTGGTCGGTCTGTGGTTGGTCTGTGGTTGGTCTGTGGTCGGTCTGTGGTTGGTCTGTGGTTGGTCTGTGGTCGGTCTGTGGTTGGTCTGTGGTTGGTCTGTGGTCTGTCTGATGTTGGTCTGATGTTGGTCCGTGATTGGTCTATGGTCGGTCTGTGGTTGGTCTGTGGTTGGTCTGTGGTTGGTCTGTGGTTGGTCTGTGGTTGGTCTGTGGTCGGTCTGTGGTTGGTCTGTGGTTGGTCTGTGGTCGGTCTGTGTTGGTCTGTGGTTGGTCTGTGGTCTGTCTGATGTTGGTCTGTGGGCGGTCTGATGTTGGTCTGTGTTTGGTCTGTGGTTGGTCTGTGGTTGGTCTGTGGTCGGTCTGTGGTCGGTCTGTTGTCTCGACAAGATGTTTAAATTCTGCTTTTTCACTTCCACAGTTGGGAAAAGACGCCAACATGGAACCTTAATGACACCGAATTTTCAGCTATTACTGAAACATGTTGGCGTGTCCAGCGGGGGGATGTGAGGATGTGGCAGCTGCTGCCGACACACACATGCATGCACGCAAGCACATACACACACTCACACACACTCACACACACACACACACACACACACACACACACACACACGGGAGGTTTTAAAACAATTAGTCCTGAATGAGCCTCATTATGTTGTTAGAGGGTTCAGATGGGAGGGGAGGAAGGTTAGCGGGCCGAGACGAATGGATGGAGGAGGAGGAGTGTGAGAGAAGGTGAAGGTTGCCACCGGCGACGATGAGAAGGAGGAGGAAGAGGAGGAGGAGGAGGCACCCTAATGACCTGAAGTAAAATAGCTTTGACCCGGCGAGGAAAAGCGAGGAAAAACACACAAGCGGGGAGGATGTCAGGACGTGTGGGAAACATCAAACTGAGACAGAGCCTCCACGCCGACATGAAGGTGGGAACCAGAACCAGCAGAACCAGGTCCATCATCAGCTCCAGTGAGCTCCCATCAGGCCTCTGCTGTGAAGACGCACGTCCTCTCGATCTGTAATCGTTTGATTTAATCTCCCTGGTCCGTTTGTGAAATTCAATATTGGGCGCAAGTCTTTGACGGTTAAAAGATGAAAGTCAATTGGATTTTCCATGAGTGGAGCTCCATCACGCTCCGATGCGACTTGCTCCGGCGGAGATGACTGGAGCCATTGAGGCCTCGGAGACGCCGGCATCCCCGTGAAATCCGCCACTGCGCCAGAGACGCGGCTCAGAAACGACATACCACCAATCAGACCTCTAATGTGGTTACGCGTTTCACGGAGACAGGAAGTGACCTCGGCCTCCGTCCTCTGGAATCTCAGAAGGCGTTCCAGGATTAGCGTCTGGAACAGCAGCAGAACCTTGAAAACACTCTGTAAAGAATCATTTGGTCGTGTCACGTACCGGTGCGGTTGACCCTCGCGGTACGTGAGTTCTGTGTTCTCCTCACTGACAACGTTCTACAAGCGGCTGGCTGATCGATGGGGAGAAGAGAGGGCGTGTCACAGGTGGACCACGGCCGGCGAGAAGCACCTTCTGCTTTGGCATCTTTGGCCGCTTTGGCAGGTTTGTGGGACGACGCTGTGGCTCGTCAGTGCAGATCATCAATCATCCAGGTTTCACGTGATCCCAAGAGTTCAACTAGAAGATGAGATGTTTCACCTTCTTCCAGAAGGCTCCTTGATGGTTGGGGAGTTGCAGGTGTTTGACCTCCGGTGCTTGATCATATCTGGAGAGTCGTTGAGGTCACCTGAGAGTCGTTAAGGTTACCTGAGAGTCATTAAGGTCACCTGAGAATCGTTAAGGTCATTTGAGAGTCGTTAAGGTTACCCCAGAATCATTAAGGCCACCTGCGAATCATTAAGGTCACCTGAGAATCATTAAGGTTACCCGAGAATCATTAAGGCCACCTGAGAATCATTAAGGTCACCTGAGAATCATTAAGGTTACCTGAGAATCATTAGGGTCACCTGAGAATCATTAGGGTCACCTGAGAATCAATAAGGTCACCTGAGAATCATTAAGGTTACCTGAGAATCAATAAGGTCACCTGAGGCCTCATGTGAGACACTCGGGTCTCTCATGCGAGCGTGTCAACATTGTAGCTCGTGTTCAGGTTGGCGCTTCCTTAAGGTGAGGTGGTTTTTGTTGTCACGGTGACGGTGGGAACAGAGCAGCGGTCTCTACTGGCACAGTGACATTTCACCTCGACCTCTCTGCTACACTTCCCAATTAGAACGTCATCTACTTTCCTCCATAGTTACCACGGCAACTAGAGGGCGTCTGCCGTTCATTAACGCAGGCTGGTTTGTGTCGGCTGGTTTTTATTGGCTGATTCGTACTGGCTGGTTGTTATTGGCTGGTTTGTATATTGGCGGGTTTCTATTGGCTGGTTTCTCCCCGTCTGTGACTGATTGGACCTGGTCTGAGCTGAGGGTCCGGGTCTGGGTGACGGTGGTGGACGCCAGCAATCAGCAGCATAAAATCAAACCATAACCACATTCACATGGATGACATCATCATGTATAAACATGAAATCATTTTTATTTACAAAAGGCCTCTCTAATGCAGCTGCGTGTCCTCAGTGGAGGTGCTGGATCTTTTTAATATTTGGCGCTGGCAGAAGACTCCCCGCCGGCTGAGCCAGCATCTGGCCTGGAGGAAAAGGTCAGAGGTCAGTGCAGAGTGAAAATGCATGTTTTTCATAGATGAAAAATATGATCCTCGGCTCCGATGGATGATTTCAAGAGTAAAGTTACTTTAAGTGTCCCTGATATTTTGGTCACCCTGAAGCATCTGAGTGCGATGGCCAAAATATGAGAGACACCCTGGAAGACCTGCAACAAATTCAGGAGACAAAAGATTAAAACCGTCCAGTTTGTTGATGCATTAGTGTGAAACAGCGGCGCCTTACAGGGGGCGGAGCTTCTCTCTGACCATCAGTGGCGATGAGGAGCACATTGACAGGGCGCCTGATGAAGAGCTCGGAATGGTAGAAGCCCCCCAATTGGTCCTTGGCCTTCCGGGGGCAGGAAGAATAAATGGCGAGATGCTGAGAAGCTGGCCTCGGCTCGGTCAGCTGCCGGAGACGCTTCGCCAGCAGGGAGCCGTTAGCTGCTGGCAGCGGCGGCGCCGCGCGGTGCCGTCATGGACTTGGCTGAGGCGGCGTGGCGATGGCGTCCGCAACGACGCCCTCAGAGGAGAGTCTGGCCGCTGCGATCACCAAAATGATTTCACAGGGAAGCAAAAGTATGTGTGTGTGTGTGTGTGTGTGTGTGTGTGTGTGTGTGTGTGTGTGTGTGTGTGTGTGTGTGAGAGATAGAGAGAGAGAGAGAGAGAGAGAGTTATGTGTATGTGTGTTTTTTGCTTCTGCTGTTGCAGCTGCAGGTTGACGCTCTGCTCAGGTTTCACCTCTTAAACTGAGTAAATCTTCCCGCCACATCGACTCAAATTATAACCACAAATCCAGCAGCCGCTCGTCACAGCCGTCACTGCTGTCAACAGCTCATCTTTTAGAATAATCCGGACCACTCGCAGATCAGGATTTATTTTTCTTTCTGTTCTTTCTTCCTTAAATATTGTGAGAACAAATCAGGTGACTAAATATCGTCACTTCATCATCTTTTCATTTTTTCGCTCAACTGTTTTTCAGAAAACAAAACTCAGATGAAGCTGGAAGACTCCAGATATAAGAGCCAGACGTCGTTAGCTTAGGAGGAGGAGCATGTGGACGAGGGGGAGGAGCCCCAAACAGAGCGAGAACGCAGAGATGCTGCTGAAACGCAGAGATGCTGCTGCTGCTGCTGCTGCTGAGGTCGTGTTGAAAATGACTCCTGCTGAACCAAAACTCTCCTTCTCAGTCAAGACAGAGAAGAAGAAGAAACCTCTTTGCTAATGTAAAACTTTATTTCTGGCCCCATCACCTAAGAACTGCTAATATGCAATTTGAAGATGATTCAAAGTGAGAGAGTTACCGTGGTAACCATAATAACCAATATAACGCCTGTCTGAAAATTTGCAAAGAAGCCCCGGGGATCTTTCAAGCCGAAAACGAAAAAGTAAAACACTTCCGGTCGTGTGCAAGATGAAACCCGCGATTCAACACATGCTTTTATTTTGAAGACAGGAAAGTACAACGTGAACCGTCCACTGACGTCACCTGTGGTTGCACTGGTGTGGAGGGTGGATCTGAGCATGCTCCTACTGAGCGGGCGGATTTCAGCATTTTTATTTAGCATGAGCTGACATGGGCGCGTTTCTGACGGCGACTCAGGAGTTTTATGGATCGCAGGTTAAAGGTTTATTGATGAAGAACAGCTGGTTAAATTATGGGAGTCGAACACTTGTTAAGTTTTATGCGTTGAATCATTAAACAGTGTTGATTGACATTAATGTGCTTCAGTGATGATGCAAGAAGGTCAGAAACATCAGTGGAAAAAAAAACGCTGCTCGGAGCCGTGAGGTTCTGAGATGGAGAAGGGGAGGAGTTTCCATCAGAGATGCCAGAAGAAGAGATGGAGGGGAGGCGAGCGGTGGTGAAGGGGGAGGGGGAGGTTTTTAGGGTTAAATTTCAACAGCAGTGACTTGATATCAGACTTGGATCTAGAAGCATTAGCCTCCTGTGTGTGTGCGTGCGTGCGTGTGTGTGCGTGCGTGTGTGTGTGTGTTTCCAGTAAATAAGTTTACTTGGGCCTTGACGACCATCCACCCTCTGATACACTGGCAGATAAAGGACCACTGTTCTCGTTTCAGTGCCTCTACACACACACACGCGCGCGCGCATGCACACACACACACACACGCACACACGCAGGCACACACACAAGCACACACACACTCACACGTCTCCTGTCACACCCTTCAGTCAGACTCTTTTTCTTTCGCTGCCTGAATCGGAGTTTTCAAAGACCAAAAACAACTGCTGACTCTCATGTCTTCATTTTTAATGTTTTATGTATTCTTTTTTTTTTTTCTTACCTCAGAAGCCGCGAGACTCTGCTCCTCCCGGATGAAAAGAGGCTCAAAAGTTATTAAATGTTTTCCAGTCCACTGGAAACAGCATTTCAAGAATGTCAAGCTGTTACCGAGTGAAAGGAAGCAGGAAGTTGGGGGAATCTGATTGGACCCGACGCCTGTTCGCCGCCAACGCATCACATGAAGAGGAACCGAGGCGCCATCGACACGCTGATGACACAGGAACACATGAGTGATGTCTTGACTGACTTCACTGACACGGCGAACTACATTAAAAAGGAGACCTGCCAAAGAAATGAGGTGTGATCACACGGCTGCTGCGGTCGACGGCGTCACGTGGACGGTTGTGTCCATGATGAGGTAAGAATCTTCTGGGAGGATGAAGGCCATGAGCTTCGGCACAAGTTCACGAGTGAAAGCTGATCCCTCAGTGACTTGTGAACTAACTCCGATGCAGGACATTAACACACACCTTCCGCTGTCTGCAGGTAAATTCATCACTGAGGTGGAAGCAGCGAGTCACAGAAGGAACGTCGACTCTCCGGAGAGGCTGGAATCACCGATGGAGGTCAACACGCTCCAGAACCACGAATGGAAACTCACATCTCTGATCTAGTAGAACATTTACAGACGCATTTATCAGCGCAGGATCCTGAAAATACGACTGGGTGAGTCACAGTCAGGTTTCAGCTCCATATTAATGAACCATGTCCAATAAATTGGGCAATAAAATAAATAAAAACTCCAGAGAAACAAATGAAATCATATGTTTTATTTGGCACAACACAAAAGTGCTTGATGATAACACTGCCCATGACGAGTTTGACATGAAGAACCTGGTGGTGGAATTACTGCTTTCAGCCACTCAAACCAAAAACTAGTTGTGTAAAAAATGTGGGTTATTGACCAATAACGAACCTCTCAGCTTTTAAACACATAACATTGTTTGAAGATTATGCTTTTATTTCATTTTCTTTTTTATCTCTATTTGTTGCAGAGGCTTTTGGTCTTCTGGCTGTTTGGGTGTCGACTGAGTGACTCCATGTGATTTCATCCCTGCACACAAATTCACGTAACAATGTCGGATACACTTATAGAGTTTCCTAATGGATTTTCAAGCATAAATTATGTTTCCCTAAATATAATCAACTCATTTTGTTTGTCCTAAACATTTGTCGCATATATATGAAGATGAGCGTGTCGCAGTGGGACCATATGGAGCTTCAGGGTTGCTAATGGTTACAGGATGTTTGTAGATAAATACGCTGCTTTCTGAAAGTACAAAAGGTTCAATAAGTTATCCCTACAAATTACATTTCCACTGTTGGTACTGCAGACCCTTCCCAACCCCCCCAGCTCATAATTTCACATTGTTGGTCAGACACACAAGTCAATGTTCCATTTCTCTTATAAAAACACGAATGAAAATAAAGAATCTTTGGTAGCTAAGCAAAAATAGAATAAAAAAAGTCTATACATATATATATATATATGTATATATATATATAAAAATGCATTGAAATACAAATAAGTAAACGGCTACAGCAAAGGCAGAGAGATCCAGCTTTGACTTTATAAGTAATTGCATACCAAAAAAAGGACACTTTTTTATTAACAAAGATCATAAATTACATGAGAATGCATCAGTCTCTTTGGATGGCATCCCGACACGTTAATGCACAGAGAACCACTGAGGTATTTCGTCTTGACCACGTCAAGCGTGACGATGACGGACCGCGGCGGAGACGTCAAAGTGCAGAAGATTCAACTCACGTCCTCCTGGTCTGCAGAAGGTCCACGCCACAGCTCGCGTTCCTTCCGCCAAGTGCCCTTATTCACATTGCTGTCGTCAGGTAGAACTTCATCTCTTCAGGTACGTCACTCTGGTTCTCACATCCGGAGTATTTATTTATTTTTTTCCCCATTCTGCAAGCGCGCAGAGACGTTGGCGAAGTAAAGGTGGGAAGGAGGAGCAGAGGCGGGGCGCGTGGGCGGGGCGTGGGCGGGGCATGGGCCGGAAGGCGTCGGCCATGTCTGCTTGGTGGTTATCAGGCAACGTGGTCGTGGTAGTGTTAAACCCATTTAGCAACACGCCACCATCGAACATCATTCAACTTAAGTCACCGTTTGTGTAACAATAAAACACAGCAGCAATGATACACAAGTCTCTCCTCTGGTCACATGATCGCCTGGAGATTAAATCAACCAATCGGCGATCACGTTGAGATTCCTCACTTTGTAAACCTTGAAAAAAAAAAAAATACATATAGAAAAATAAACATGCTGCATTCAAGTCATATGGGGAATTGTGAGACGCTCAAGCATGACCTGTGATCATGACCTCTTCAGGCGCCTCAGATTTCACGCAGGATGATGCGTTCAGGTTCATTCATCAGCAAACCGACCATAAGCAGAACCTGCAGCACGCAGCTGTGGCCACATGGATGTTCAAAGCTATGAAATGTGAATAAATAGAAGCATTAGTGTATAAATACATCAGCAACAAGTGCTTTCTTGTTGTCAGAGTGACGGCAGGCTGGTCATCAGTTTCTCGCCTCACAGCTTAACGACCAAAGAAGCAGGGGAATGTTTTTTTTTTTTCCCATATGACTTGAACACAACATTTGAACGAGAGCAGCTCTCCATGTGTGAACTGACGCTCAAGCTCCTCTTAAGAACACTGAAAAGGCACATCTAAGCGACCCCTCCACCCCCAAGACCACCGCGTGGACCATGGGCGTCAGCGTTTGCATATAAAAACAGAGTGGATTGATGTTTATGATGCTCAGATGACGCAACCCCACCGAAGATCTGAGGGCGACAGCGACTCTGGCTCGGCGCCGTCCGCATATGTGACCTCTCGGCTGTAGTTTCACTTTCATATCAACTGTTTTGTGATGAAATTCATCGCTGGGATCGCGTAAAGGCGCTCGTAAAAGAGCGAGGCCTCGCACGCCCTCCATGTCTGACGCGGCGCTCCTCTGCCGTCAGCATGAGATGTTTCAGCCCATCTTTCAACCATCTGCGTCGATACTCATGGATTTTGCCTTCTAACGCCTTTACAGAGACAGAAATATGTTCCAGGTGGGCGGGAAGAAGGTGGATGGACCAAAAAAACATGTTTGATAGGTCACGAGTGTTCAGCAAGTCTCTCCTTTGCAGCAACGCCCAAACAGCAAAGCTGGTCTGGCCCACAGGGTCTGGGTTTCGGGTTTCGGGTTTCGGGTTTAGGTTAATATCTTTTCATTGGGTTAGCGTTAGGAAGTAGGATGAATGAAAGTGGCATCCATACTTCAGTCAGGCTACAGAAATATGTGTTGGCCCTACTTTGCTCTATAAATCCGACTCTGGCTGCCAGATCTGCTGGATTCATGGCCATATGTGGGCCAAGTGTAAGTGGGATGTGTGGCCCGAAACTGGGCCAGTCCACCTTCGCTACGTGGAGTCGTAATAAAGTGGTTCTGACGCTAAAAAACGGTTCAACTATTGATGTATTTTACAAACACCAAATCCAAAGTCACTCCTCAGCTCCACCCCTCCATTTGCACCGTTTAGGAGGACGCCTGAGGCCTACTTGGCTCTCCAATCCGAGGGCCATCAAAAGCCACAAAAATACTGTCAGTATTTCCTTCATCAGAAACAAATCAGGAGAGTCGTTATACATCTTCCGTTTGGGAACATCTCAACAGCTGAGGACGCCATATTGCTCGCGTCAACGCCATCGACGACCACTGATGACGTGGTCATGAAGTCCCAGTTATTTGCCACTGCCCTCCAGGGCTAAGGGGTCACTCAGAAACACGGGCAGGGCAGGTTGTAGGACCAGGAGATGAATTTGGAGTAGACCCAAGTATGGATGAGGCTCATGGAAAAGATGGTGATGATGGCTGAGGTGTTTGTGAAGGCCATGCGCACAGAAGCTGTGACAAAGTGTCGCCATTTGACAATCTGGGATAAAAAGCCATTAAATGTTTGACTTCTCTTTGGTTAAATAAACTTTTCTTGGACCCTTTTTTTCGCCTCTCCAGAGGCTGAATATGCATTCTGGTTGAGTTAAACCTTCATGAACAAAACTAAAGATCCACAATTTCTTTTGCTAGGACGCTAATGTCAGACTGCAGCCCAGTGAACATGACAAGAGGTAGCTAATATGACTGAGCCTGGCGCTGGCTGCCAACTGAAATGTGGTGAATCTCACTGTACTGCCTTATCGTGGTTAGCCAACTCGCCTCTTGCAGCTGACCCTCAGCTAAACAGGTGAGCTAATTAGCTTGCATGTTCCAAGATTGTGGATGTTATGGTACTGAATGAAACAGAAAGAATTGTCGTTGATCGGGTTTTGTGCATTTGATTTATCTCAACCAGACTTCCCCCCCAGAGATGCTCTGATCTGTAAGGCAAGAACGTTGCGTGAGAGCAACAAAGTTCAGTGGTACGTGAGGAGCGTCGTATGGAGGTCATACGTCCAGCACCATGTCATAGTGCGTCTCCTTCTTCCTCCTCCCACACTTATTTATCAGCACTGCGTACAAAGTCAAAAGTATCACCCAGTAGCTGGCGTAGACGACGGCTCCGATGATCAGGACAATCTTCTCCGACTCAGGAAAAGGTTTTCTAGTCTGCAGAATTACTGTGTAGATAATCCCGATGAAGAGGATGGAGAACCAAACCGATATGGGTATCAGACCGATGAAGTTCACCACGATCGTCTTCCTCCCGGACGTCCCCCATCCAGACTTGTTGATTGTCGCTATTGCAAACATTTTGGCGGGCAACAGGCTGGACATGTACAGCACAGAGTAGAAGGACATGAACACCATGACGATGTTCCCTCTGAGGCAGCTGGCGAAGGACGCCTTGATCAGTGCCACCGCCTGCACAATGAGTAGAAACAGCAGGATGTTCCACAGCCTTCCTTGGTAGAAGAGCTGGATCGCGGTGGCGATGAGGAAGAACGGGAAGAAGCCCGTGATCACTGCCTCGTAGGTCATCCAGAGGTGGTGCTTGTGGAACCACATGGAGTTGTAGAGCCACTCTCTGAAATAGGACTTACTCCATCGAGTCTGCTGATTGAGCCACCGCAGGTACGTGATCGGCGTCTCCGTCAGGCACTTTGAGCGCGCCGTGTATTTGGTCGCGTACCCGAGACTGAGCACTCGGTTCGTGAGGTGGCGATCGTCCCCAAAGCTGCAGTGGGATCCCATGAAGGTCTGATTGTACCAGTCCTCCAGGAACTCGTGCAGGAGGGAATTTCGGTACATTCCTAAAGGGCCGCTGATACACTGCACGCAGCCAAAGTACGACTGGCACGCCCGCTCAATGTTGAAGGCCATCCAATAGCGCACGCTGCTCAGGAAGGAGATCCAGGACTCGTACTTGTTCAATATCTGGAGGGACATGGATGAGACGAAGGCGGGAGGTTTGAGAAAGCACCTTCAACCGCAGTTCGACTTGCGGCAATAAGGTGACATTACCTGCACGTCCCCTCCGACGCCACCCACCATGGGGTCTTCTTCTAGAACCTTCACCATCTCCACCGACGAGGCCGGGTCCAGCATGGTGTCAGAGTCGCACACCTGAGGAGAAGCCCCAAAAACATCTCGTAACAGAGTAGAGGACACACAGCCTGAGGATGCAGATCAGTGTTTCCAGACCGGGGACCACTTAACCCATTAAACAAACACTCACGGACCACCAGGTTGCTAACATCACACCATCGGCCCTCAACAGTGATGTTAACTGATACTGCTACTTGCATTTGCATCAGGTGGTTGCACATTTCCAGTTGCGTCCCAGGTCTCATCTGGTTTCCCCCTGGGTGACCTCACCCTAAGCCACAGATCCAGATTGAAATTCAACATTAGCGCCGTCCCAAGGTGAGCTAACAGTCCGCTTCACACACTCCCGAGGTCGCGGGCAGGGTCGCCCTTGTTTTGGTGAAAGGTGTCGCACACCTGTCGGCGTCCGGCGACGCCAAAACAGCCATTTCAATCAGTTTTGATTTGACATCCGAGTTGATTTGATCTTGAAAACAACACCTGTATGTTCCCATGTCGCCTCACAGACGGCCGCTGGTCCACGGACCACGCCCACTCTCCGAGAATAAGTGATGCGGAGGGAGTTTCTCAGTTTCTCAGTTTCTCGGATCTGCTGTTCTCTTTCTGTTCATAAATGACCATTGACAGTCTCGCTAGCGATTTGCTAATAACCGTCTTTAACTAAGACCAGAAACCCCCCTTCAGCTTCATCAGCAGCGTTTCCTCTCTTCCTGGTACTCTCCATTTTCTTCTATAAATGGTATTTTAGTCCCCAAACAAAACCAGGTGATGAAAACAAACGTAGCGCTGGACGGCTATTAACCAAACACATCTGCTGCAGGCCGATGACAGTAAAAGCGCCGGCCGCCGCCCCCAAAAACCCCCCCGTCCCTGAGCAGTGGAGGCTGTTGCCGTTGCTGGCGGTGTTGTATTAACTCCT